>JABBWA010000450.1:0-34420 GCA_016628065.1 Suillus lakei
CCTTGTTGCAGGGGTCGCGGTTCCCTTCTGACTGTGCCTCCTTCTCAGCACCAAAATGGTACTCCCAGTACCGCTTCTACCTCTCTATCCTCGTGGGCACGTGCATCATTGGCTCCCTTGCAGGAACCTCGTATTATGGCCCTGTAGCCGGCCATGGTCTTCTCTCCCATGACCTGCATATGATTCGCGCTGAGCGGTCAGTATTTTGTCTTGTTTCGCACCCTGGCGGTTCCTCACGCCTTTGCAGCAAACTTATCGAGCCTGAGCGCACAGGCCACGTCGGTGGAGACATTGAAGCTGTTTCGGGTGACGAGTCGAGCGACACATACGTCGTCATCCGCCGGAAGAACAAGGACGGAAATGGCGACAATGGAGCTATTGAAGAGGCACACGCTTAACAGTGATGCGTAACTGATAAGGTGAGGGGGACTTACTGAAAGTGACGCCCCAGAGAGCTGGACGTTGTAGAAATAATCATTACCATTACTTGTACTTGTCAGTTGTATATCTGTACGTGTATCATACCTCTCGCTGTACTATGACTCCGAGACAAATGTGCCTCGACACCTGATTGGGACGGGGGTGAAACACGCGACGCGTATTTTAATGGGAAATCATTCGGCGTGGTGATATGCGCCCATGCCACAAAGAATGCCACAAAGAACGTGCCCGAAATGGATGAATCAACGAGGCGCGTGATACTCTAGGCTTTTCCGCAGGTTAAAGCTGATCACTTGCCTACCGGCAAGTTCGGATACTCACAAAGATCTCTTGCACATTGTCGTGTAACGTCGCGGCAACTCCTGCATATACAATTCTGCAGCTGTCTTCTAGGTGAGGACTGGATTACTGTAAGTGGCTTGTCTCATGAGCAATGGCTCGTGCGCCTTCATTGACGAGGGTTAGATAGGCTCCTGCATTCACCAATAAGATTTGTCATTGCCAGGAAACCTGGTCTGATCTAAAGATCTTGGCAGACTTCCCTCGCGTACATAGTCCCCGATCTGCCGTAGTTGAGACTCCGAGCGCCGACCATGACCAGTGAGATGCCAGCGATCACGCCACGGCGGACGATGCGACGATGCGAGGTCATACCAGATGGGTAGAAGGTGTTATACACCTACCTGGCGGACGACGCATCATCACATGTTCGGCGGACAGCTCACTCCAACTATGGGACCTAGAGAGCGGCGCACAGATAGGTGAGTCCTGGCGAGATCAGAATATCGTAGGAGTGCGATCCATGGCATTGTCTCCAAACGGCAAGATGGTTGCAAGCGGAAGCGAAGATGAGAAAGTGAGGTTGTGGGACGTTGAGACGAAGGAGGCCATCGCCAGAAATACCGATCTTGTGCGGCTAGTGTGCTGGAGTGCAGATGATAATCAAGTAGCGAGCGGATCCTGGGCTGGGGCGGCAAGAGTCTGGCCCGATGTCGCGAGCAACAAAGTTGTCCTGACAATCAAAAACGGGCACAAACATGTCCTGACGGTGATGTACTCGCCCGACTCGACAAAGACATGCAGAGACAAGGAGAATGCAGTAAAAATATGGGATACGGAGACGGGCGAGCTGTTCAGCACACTCGAACACCATAATATTGTAGTTTGCAGCTTGGCCTAGACGTCTGATGGAAAGAAGAGACGGGTGGAGGCGGCATCTGGCTTGGGGAGAACCACCCGAAAAACCTCGCTTTCAGAATCCCAGGAAACAAACACTCTAACCAAATCGCCGAAATATCAGCAATCCTTCTGGCACTACAGAGAACAGAGCCATACATACCTATAACGTTCATAACCGACTCCAGATACGCAATCAACTGCCTCACAAAACACCTACCAACCTGGGAAGACACCGGCTGGATAGGGGTAGCGAATAGCGAATTCATAAGAGCAACGGTATACCAACTAAGAAAAAGATCAGCACAAACGTCATTCGAATGGATAAAAGGCCACGACGGACAAAACGGAAACGAACAAGCCGACAAACTAGCAAAAGAGGGAGCAAACAAACTCACAGCAGACGAACTAGACCTGCACATCCCAGATGACTTTAACCTACAAGGAGCGAAACTTTCAGCAATCACACAAGCCCTAGCATATAAAGGAATACGAGAACACATACCGTTTGCCCCAAGAAGAAAAACCACAAGCAATCTAGACGTCACACGTTTCGCCATACAAGAACTGACCGGACAACTCGAGACCGATGCCTCCATATGGATGGGATGCAAACATAAAGACCTGTCAAAGAAAATAAGACAATTCATATTTAAAGCCATGCACGGCGCACATAGAATAGGCGAATTCTGGACGAACATACCGACATATGAACACAGAGCACGATGCACCCACTGCAACGCTGACAATGAATCCATGGAACATATCCTAACTGACTGCCCACAAAACGCTAACTCCCTGATCTGGTCCCTGGCCAGATCCACATGGCCCACGAAACATGGAGCTTGGCCCAGGATAACCCTCGGAACGATACTAGGATGCGGAAACATTAACCTAACACAACCACAACCAGACAATGAGCAACTACACGACGTACCAGATGACCGTCAAAACAAACAGCCCAAGAAAGGCGCATCGCGGCTACTGAGAATACTTATCTCTGAATCAGCGCACCTTATCTGGGTGCTAAGATGCGAGAAAACGATACGCGGCACTGAATGTTCCCCACAAACAATTACAAAGCGTTGGACATCAATAATCAACAAACGATTACAAATCGACAGACTTACAGCAAGGAAAATTAATCGAACCTTAACATTCCAAAACCTAGTCACAGCGACCTGGACTGACATAATCACGTCCACAGACCCCCTACCCAAGAATTGGGCCATTGCCCTTGAGGTTTTAGTGGGTATCAAGCAACCCAGGCCCTCTCCGAACGAGGCCCCCAGGTAGCCCAGAGTCCCACACACCCCGCATAACGGGAGTGCGTAAGAGCATTTTTCCTCGGACCGAAGCTTCAAGCTCCGCTATAGCGCGTATCTGTAGAACTAGATTTACTCGGTTGCTACAAATATATATCGCTCGTCCAAAAAAAAGAAAGAAGAGACGGTTATCTCCGCGTCATATGGCCCGATTAGGATATTCGATGCTGCCGAGATTACCATTTTCAAGGGTACTCACAATTACTGGGTTAACGCCGCGCCCCTCTTCTTGTCTTAGAACAGTCACCACCTTGCGAGTACATCAAAGGATAAAACAGCATGTCTGTGGAATCTCGACACCAACCTCCCAGTTGGGCCACCCCACCCCTCCAACACAAAAATGAGGTGCAGTGTGCAGCCTTTTCTGCTGATGGAAAAGTGCTAGTCCGTGACAAAAATGTGTGCACATGAGCCCATTGGCACCAATATTGTGAGTGTCAACATATCCCCCCCTCAGTTTCCCTAATAATGTTTGTTGTTAGCCTGATTCGGAGGTACTGAAAGACAGACTTGAACAGAAGGCATCTCAAGGCAATTCAGGAATAGAGCGCACCCCCCACTCTTCGCTCAGGGATAAGTTTTTTAGAAGTACGTGAATTGTTTGCGAACCTTCTCAGTCGCTATAACGTCAGTATTCCAGGCTAATGCTACTTGATACCATCACGACGAGTTCGGGGATGCCGACGAATTCTCGCCAGCGTTTTTTGACGGCATGGAAGCTGAGTTTCATGTGCATTATCGGCAGTTTTATTGATTAGTTCTTGTCCTGATCTCTGTGCTCTTAGTCACCCGCAACGGGTGGTGCCCGCCCTCATTATTCTGCAAGTGCACTCCTCGCTCGCCTTTCCTCGCCCCTCCACCGCTTTCAACCCGATAATGTTGAAACTTCTTGAACCATCAAAGCCTTCGGGGTTCCATCCACATGTACTCCTCGCTCGCCTGTCCTTACTCATTCACCGCTCTCCACCCGAAAATGATGAAGCAAGTAAATTTCAGAAAGCCTCCACGCCTTCACAGTTAGATCCACAAGCACTCCTCGCTCGCCTGTCCTCACTTTAGTCCCTCTCCCGACTCAATACCGACAAAGAAAGCGAACCTCATCCCACAACGCCTTCTAGTTCACGTCCAGATCCACTCATCAGTCGCCTGTCCTCACTCTTCCGCTCTCAACCCCACACCACCGAAGAGATTGAACTCCCGCGACACCCAAGGCGTCCTCATGTTATCGAAGTTACTGCAGTGCGGGGCAGGGAGGTACGTCTTTCTCGGATGTATCAATTTAGCGTGTCTGATGATCTCCATACAGGTATTGTTTGTTGCTCCACGGCTGCAATCAAATTGTTCACAGACTCAGCCTAATAGTGTTACTACCACACCAGGTGCAAGACCCGCGTATTCACTACCCCTCCGACTGTTGGCTCATCTGGTACTTTTTCTTTGCTGCGCATCTCCTCAACACACCGATAGCAATGCACAAACAATACAGCAGCAGCAGCAAGGCCAATCGCAAGGTCAAGTCCAGACACGTGCGTCATCATCACAGACTCAGCCTACCGTTTCCTCGACGTCCGCGACACCTGCTACTCTTGATGCTCGTACTACCACACCAGGTGCAGCAAGCGCATAGCCACGGCCCCTTCATTGCGGACTCGTTTTTTTCTTTTTCTCTCATGTGCATCTCTCCCACACGCCGATGGTTATTAACGCCGCAGCAAATGTCCTATCTTTGTATCTAGTTCTTTTGTAAATATTGTTGTTCTTTATCGAGGTCATCTGCTAGTTAATTAGCGCCGTCCAGTTTGAGAGTTATATTGACCTCTTCAACCTTGCATTAGGTTCCATATCATTCTATGAAACAGCCTCGATTGTCCTCCTGGCGAGTTGTCCTGGCTACAAATCCTGGTGCTGCACGAGAGGGCGTCTACCAGTCGTCCCATCAGCATCCTGACTTGCGCCTGATCACTCCTTACGCCCAACTGCACGTGGACACCCTCCTAACCACAACCACATTTCGTGCATGGCATGCATACTGCCCAGCTAGAGGAATTGCAACAACATGCTGTGCTGGTTCCGCCGTGATCTTCCCGGAGTGCATATGCGACCTTTACGCGGCGCACAACCTAGATATCTTGATCCGCTGTCTGTGCTGCGACGGGTCGTTTTACTTCTCGATGCGAAAAGTGTGGGTTACGGACGACGCAGTGCTGGAGGGAAAGTCTGTTAAACTCGTTACGACATATGTTTGTTGTTCGACAAAGGTGTTTCATCGCTGTTTTGTCAGTGGTCACGTCTGCTGCAGTTCCCCTACTGGTGCTAGAGGGACTCCACGCTTGTTGGATTTGTTGCGACATGCGCATCCTGTTATGTCTCGTTGCTGCGCGTTGGTCATGAGCTGGTCTTGATCATGAAAAATTATCGAGTTTCATTGTTTTCATCGAGTCTAATTAGCCGAACAGTACATATCATCGCAATCTGCTCTCCGCGTCTCTGAAAAACAGAAATTCCAGCACGCACAAGGAAATCCTGTGAGATTCCAGCACGCAAACACAAGTTTTCCTTAGCCAAACCTTTATAGACGAATGAAGGTAGTCTGTACACAAGCTACTAATACAAGACAGGCAGACCGGTGGCAACGATGTCGAGAGGATTTCAAGTTTGACTCGAACTCGATATTTAGTTTGAAGGCCCTGGTTGGTTGCAACTTAGCATATTCAGGGTGTCGGGCAACCTGGACGTCTCGTCAACGTTTGAAGTTCTGAACTTACCAGGTTGGCCAGAACATCACAACTAGCAGAATGATGTAACAGGAAAATGGCACACGAAGCATGTGGAACATGGTATACACTAAAATACATAACCAATGACAGATAAGTACAAGACTAGGATGGGCTCGATGTCATTTTGGGATATCAAGCCACGATGCTAATCCAAAAAAATAAATCAACACAGCAACTCCCCTTCATGCAGAAACATCGTAACTGATGACCATCGACGTCGGCCACGCGCTAGCCAACATCTTCTCGTTAAGATACGCATAGCGCAGCACGGGGAGTGCACCATCTTTATACCGAGGAAGGTCCCCTGACTGACCAGGGCCACGACGAACATTGTCGAATGAGAGAATGCCGCGGAGGACCTCGGCGATGATCGTCGAAGCAAGACCCTCCCCAAGAACCTTGAAGCAACCGTCGCCACGAAGATAGCGCTCACAAGGAGTACGAGTAGTATCTAAAATTGTTGGGTTGGGGAATGCGTCCTCCTGAATATCACGTAGGAGAGATGTACGGGGCTTTGCATAGGAATCGCTCACGTTCGTATTTGCTGTGGCAACATCCACGAACAGGCGTTCACCTTGCTTGACAGTCAAAGAGCCTATGGTTTCATCCTGCTTCGCGACGCGGTAGACACCAGCGAAAGGTGGGTCGATTCCTGAGTCAGATGTCAACAGGAGCATTTAACCAGAACAGAACACGCACTGAGGGCCTCGATAGTATAGGCAGTTAAATTGGAAGGGTCTTTGGTATCCGCGCTTTTAACCGCTTGAATGGTAACAGACGAATTCTTCGCCGAATCAAGGAGCTGGTTGACGACGTTCGTCAAAGCTATGATAGTCATATCTGAGACCCGTCTCCATAATAACAAGTAATATGAGGAGCATACCAAGAGACATCTCGACAGTAGCACCGACCAGCAACGCAAGGATCGAGTTTACGACCCGCTCGGTGGAATAACCAAACCCGAACAAGCGTTTGACAACCCCGTTTTGGTTCTTACCGCCAAAGAGACCAGACAATGTGTCATATAGTCCAGCGAGAGACATTCTGCTCCCGGCACTACCAAGAGCATTCTCGATAAGGTGTGTCAGTTCTTGCACGTGGTCCTTGACCCTCTGCTTCAAAATCATGTACTTCGCTGCCTCAACCTCGAGGAAGATGAATCTTGGCAGAACATCAATAATCATTGCAGAGGAAACGTATGTCAAGACTGACTGATAAATCTCAGAAAGCATATCGAATAACTGAGTCTCAGTGAAGACACCGTCAGGATGTTGCTTCGTCTTGAGGGGAATGCCAGCCTATGATCACAATGAGTCGATATTGGAATCGTCAATCCAGCATAGACGCACAACTTCAGTGGCAGCCCAGTACAATGGCACAACCTTCAGCACATCTCGAACGATGTTGACGGCACGAGTCTTCTCGCCGACCAGAGAAAACGAATGTTGCTCAATTAGTTCCTTGATCTTGTTGTAGAAATATGTGCCAATCTTAGAGATGGCTTCCGGAGAAGGAGCAAGTGCCCTGATGAATTGCTTCTGCTCTTCAGCTCCATTTTCAGATGCCGCAAAGAAGCTATTGGAACTGTTAGCGCCAAGCAAGCCGTAGCATGTTCAGCATACCCTTTGCCCTCGATGACTTCTGCTGCGCGCTCGACGTACTCGGGCACGAATTTTGTAGTGTTGCGAAGCACCTGGCCAACCTCCACGTAATTGGTCACATTAGTACAAGGTCCGCGAGGATTTGGCCGTGCAAGAGAGTATCCGTCGAGCTTGCCAAGGTCCTTCAAGTAACCCTCCATAGGCTCTGGGTGGACGAAAGGGAACCACGTATAGATGCTGTCTGCGGTATAATCGTTGGGCAAGGTGCGGAGAAGGAGACGACCAAGCGTAGAACCAAATCCATAGCCGTCAGGGTTTCGTTGGCAGTCAGCGAAGCCCCATGCGGTCATATTGTATGGTGTGAAGTCCTGCGTGAAGAAACGGTCACCACGAGTCAGGGCAATGGCATCTGACAGGATGGCTCGAGAAATAGTGTAACCTGACAGACATGTAAGTCTAGTATATGAGTAGCATCTGAACGAAAAGGTAATACCTGGGCAGAGTCCTGTGCCCTCCCTAAGAGGCTTGGTCTCCTTGGTCTCCTCAGCCTGGATACCGGCGTACAGCTCCAAGTTGTCAATATGACCATAAAGCTTCTCGGCGGCTTCAGCAATTTCGCGGTTGGGGTTCCATTCCAAGAAACTGGAGTATGCTGCACGACCCTAAGTACCCAAGAGCGGTGTGGGGTCTGACTTACTCTTCAAACCAAGGAACTTCCTATAGTCATTGAGCGAGCAAACACCCCATGATCGGTTAGCTTCGATACCCATGATCTCATGGAGACGCATAATTGAGGGTGTACCACGAGCACCGAAGGCAGCAGCGTGTTGTGAGGTACTGAGAGAATACGTTAATTCAGACCGAAGGCAGGATGTGATGATGATCACGAACGCGTTCATAAGGTAATTCGCAAGGTCGGAATCCCTGAATGCATGCACGTTGGGACCTTCGGTCTGACGCTGGAGGCTGCAAGGGAAATTTGAACAGTGGCACCAGTAGTAGCCGTGGTTACTCACTTCCCGAACGTCCATGTATCAAGAATCTTCTTCTCCTCCATGTTCTCGAGTTGCGCTTCAGCCTGATAAAAATCTTTCAAGGTAATCTCCTCAGGCTTCTTAGCAGGGAAAAGCTTCTGGAACTGGAGAGCAATCCACTCTTCGTCTTCGACAGAGGTCGTGGCATGCCATCGGTACAAGCAATTAAATTCAACACTGCAAGCATTACCACGACCGCGCTCGAAGATCTGGTGATCATTGTTACGCATTTCGGCAAACGGCTCAAGACTCCAGCTTGATCCTTGTCGCACCAGGCCCAAAATGCATGAAAAGTAGTCAGAGAAAATAATGGCTGCAAACCATGCACAGTTGTTCAGGCGTGCGATCTGGAAGATTTCTTCATCTTGCTTCAAGAGCTGAGCTTGACTGGCGGGGTGCTGTGCGGGATCCTTCCAGGTACCTCGTTCGTTGATCTCAAGTAATCGACGGGCAATATACTTCGCACGATGGGCTTCAATTGATAATTGTGAAAATGATGGATTAAGGCGACATACATTGTGGTTCCTGTTGAACAACACCAAGAGCACGCACACCGTAGGAGGCAATAAAAGGAGCCGATCCTCAGCGAACGCGTCGGGGCGAAGTAAGCCGCGTCCTTCCTTGAGCCTAACCTGGGTTGATGTTATGGTTTGTGTTGTAAGATGCTCGTCAAGCACCAACCTTGTTCTGCGTTGTCTGGTCATTTCCGTACAAAGGTGCGAGGTCAACGTAACTTGAAGTCATGTTGATATGCCCCCTGCCGGGAGCGTGATCTGTGCGGAATACACTGTGAACGACGAGTGCTGCAAATGAGAACATCAATGCGGACAGGCCCGCAGGATGTTTGACAAACTAATAGTAACGTTTGCATAAGAGATTGAAACAGGTCGTGTCGCACACTCGTACCTTCTCTCTGCGGAGCAGGGTGTCGAATACCAGACCAGCATCGGGCATTTGGTTCCGTGGTAAGGGATTTGACTGTTGCACAGAACGTGCGTAAGGTGTACCGGCTTTGCCGAGGTCAGGAGCAGCATGGTTGTTGTTTGAACCGTCAGCAGTGCGGAATTGATATTTTGGTTTAATGAATGTAGTAGGCGGGTGCGCGAGGTCATTATACACTACAGCAGAGTTCATATTCATAACCGAACTGCTTGGCTGTTAAGTGCGATATTACTTACGGGTCTTGATGACGAATGTCCGAACCATATCCGAAACTTTCCCTGAGTGATCGGCCATGAACGACAACAAGTTTTCCAGCTTGATGACACAGGACAATTGTTACAATCTTTGTGCCTCTAGTCATTTGGGAACTCACAAGCATCTTGCGGTCATTAAGTGCACCTGGATGAATGATGACATCAAGGGCGGAGGACTGCAAGAAAGCGTCAAATACTGTCCAGAGGCAGTGATCAGGCAGAACTGACAAGGGCCGACTTGTTGATATCTTCGGCGGAGCGATGTATCTAAGCAAAAGAGTCGTTCATGGTAGGCAATGATCTGAATTGTGAACCTACGAGATCCTTGATGTGTTCCAAGGCTTTCATTGTTTCCGAGTCACTCGAAGGAAGAGCAGCCCCGAAAGCCAGAGACGCTAAACCATTCTACGAGTAGTTAGATGCATGTCCCAACGTTCATGCACATTGTAATACGTACTGCTTCGCTGTTGGTTGAAAAGTGTGATGAAAAGGTTTGGTCGAGGGTCGACATCGCAAAGATTACAGATAACGAGGGAGATCTTGAGGTGCCAGAACCTTGAGAGCTAAGCGCTAAGCTTCAAACATTTGTGCGATACTTATGGGTCAACATGCAACCCCTTGTAACAGGCCCCAGTAACCATCTCGAACTGAACCTCCCAAGATCTACATCATTCATCGCCTTGTCATTATGTTTATTCTTAGCGTTACGGGGTTTCTCCTTCTCCGAGCTAGCGCTCAAAGTTAGCGAGGGACATAAAGCAGAGAAATTCACAACGGTTTATGCCACTCACGAGTAATAATGTTTGCTCGCTGTGTCGAACGATATGCCTCCACTATCATGATGCAATTGACAGATCGCATTGGGCGATGGGGAACACTTCGCACAGAGTCATGGCGTCGAAATGAGTTGTGTCTAATAGGTGATACCGCATAAAGCCGCTGGATTCACGGCATATCACGGCCCCGAGATGGAAAGCACAGCTGTCCATGTCAACCACTGGGCCTGGCACTGGGCCAGACTTGAAGCTTCAGGCCTGGCCCACACAATTACATAACTCGGGAAGCGGAGTTGACTTCAGTCTTCAACTTGGTATCATCACCATCGTGATCTTTTGGCTGGTCCTGCGATGACGGTCCTCAGGTCTCAGGCCCAGGCCCGAACATCTGAGCAGCGCAAGATCGGCGAGTAGAAATTTGAGTTGGTAGTTTGTAATTCCATTCTGGTCTCAGGGGCTTCTCCACATTCAAATACCTGGCGAGACGGGAAAAGAAGAGGAGGGAACTTACACATCGGGGTTATCGATATTTAAGAGTGAGCTAAACTTGAAGTTTAGCTAGACATTTGCGCCAATTATAAATGTTATCTAATATTTATTACTTATTCAAGGTGAAAATGTCTGCGAATATGTGAAATGTTTAACCGCGCAAAATCTCAAGCAAAGTTTGAAGTGTCGTCTTCGCATTTTGTACAACATTCGAAACACTCTTAAATATCGATAACCCCGATGTGTTAGCAAGCCATCGGGTATTGTCTCTTTCAAATCATCATGAACCAGGATACTATGAAGCCCGAGTTTCTGTTTCTTGCTGATCTCCATGCTTACATTCTGACCTTTCTGCCAGTCAACGCGACGCTCTTTCAGTCGGAGCTTCAAGCTGTTTGCCTAAGTTCTTCTTCACCAATTTCAGCGTACGACGTTAAATCAGTCGTACCCAGGTCCCAATGACGTTCGACAACTTCGACAGTCTCGAACCTAACCCACAAACACGTCAAGGCAAAGGCTTGTTTGTATTTCATAGTGAGGCCTGCTACGTTCGTGGAATACGAAATTTGTCCGGTCCGCTTGCTGCGAGGTTTCGTTATGAAGTTGAGCAGACCAACAGGTGATTGGGTCAGATGCGTCTCTGCAGAGTTGAGGTCGGCGGCTGTCTTTCGCCGAGCTAGCTTGGGACAGACAGATTTTTGTGATTATCTATATTTGAAATTTGGAACTGTTGATCGCTTGCTATTTGAACTTGACCCTACTTGACTTCGCACCAGGTGATCTGCAATACTTTTCCGTTGTTATGGGGAGATATCATCAATTACTCCTTGTCTTCACAGTAGCGCAAGAGCAGGACACAATCTATCTCCACAATCACATTCTCGTTGGCGTGGTAGTCATTGCCCTCTTTCAGATCTGAATGTTAGCATTCCCGATACTGTGTTTCGAAGATATCAGAAATTCAAAACAACGCCTTCGGTAGTGCAGACGGCAGTGCCTCAGGCGACGACGAAGCTCCACGATCTGCAATTCAACGCCAACGAAAATGCGTGTCGAGCGACAGCAGTGTGGCAAATGCGGCTGCATTGCAGCATCAAGATCATACAAGCTCACGCTTCAGAATTTTGTTGATGATGAGTCGTGAGGTCATCATTATTTGCGACTGCTCAACTGGACGAGTCAGTGATTTCAGCCCTCTTCTCATTATCTGCAGAATCTCATATACATTCATTCTCCAGGTATCTCAATTCCTTTGTTGTGAATGATCTTCAGATGCTCCATATCGATTGGGCCGATGGACTATCATAGGTCTGTTCCGTGGCAGCTCGTTGCTATGCATGCTACACTCATGTCGTTTTATTTGCAGGGTATTAGGACACAATATGACACGCACAAGTTATGTGCTTTGGGTCATCTTTTTGTGACACGCTGACGTGAGGAGATCGTTCAATAGGCACAAGCAGATAGTTTACATGGACCGAAGTAGTGCTTGTGACGGACTGGGGCAGGGACCTCCGAGACAGGATACTAGAACGACACTCACTAACGAAGACCAGATCCTGCCACAAGTCAACTGTGAGTTGGGTTGGGTTTCGAATTCAGACAGGATCTAATGCATGTATTATAGTCCACCCTTTTCTCAAGATGACCGTGTCAAAAAATTCGAACCGAAGTTTCGGTTTAAGTTACTTGAACTTTACTCGCCTTGATGACAACACTAAATATGGGTTCATGGCCGTTGGGTTTGTGTGGGATTGAGGTGCTGGACAGGTTTCTGTTTCCTTTTGACGACACAGATCGCTATTGTCTCTCTTACATCTCCTCGTCGTCTTTCTCTCCCCATTGTAGTCATTGCACTCCTTCCATTCACTCTTGCTGCTCGCCAAATTGCGACGAAGTCATTCCAACCAAGTTGCGAACTTGCCAAGGCCGTCGAAGCGTTGCAGAAAAAGTATGGTTATCAGGTAACGAACGTACAGAGCACAAATTCGAAGCGAGCGAGTACTGCTGCGATTCCCATCACGGACGAGGTTTGCAGCTTGATTCTTCATGTAGTCATGTAGCTCACGGGATTGACCATAATTGTATTAGGAAAATGATTCCAGTTACTCAGACGTTGTGAGCATTGGAACTCCGTAAGTCCAAGTTCGAACGTAGCAATATTCGTAAACATTGGTTCCGTTCAGACAACAGAACTTTAATCTTGTCCTTGATACTGGCTCTTTCGACCTCATGCACCTCTTGCGGGTCAGACGTACCCGAATTTAACCTCTCAAAGTCGTCGACATATAAGGCCACATCCTCCGTCCTGGAGATGGATCATAGCTCAGGATCGGCCCTACAAGTATCATCCAAGATAGTGTCACCTTCGAGTCCTTCGAAATTCTCAGGAACTCCGTATGTCTCTCCCGGTGACTTGAGTTGATTCAGGTTTAACCTTACTTTGATTATAATTGCTGTTACTAATATTACCTCTGGCTTGATTGACGATGGACTCTGGTATCATGGGTGCCCACTCTCGGGGGAACGAGTTCGAGTTTGTACAAGGGCTCTATTGAACACCTGAACCCGACTGGTCCGCTATCGTATTGGTTACTCACTGTTGGCTGTCAGTACTGTCATTCCGTTATACTGCATGATCGCACATTTGCAGTGGTCGGTGTATAAGGCAAGACGATCACCATTGACCCGCCTAGCGGTCTTGCTGCCATCGACACAAGCACTACCCCCATCGGGGCACCCACACCCATTGCCGCGAGTATTTGGGCTCAAGTGCCTGGCTCCACGGAGCTTAGCGGAGATTGGCAAAGCTTATATGCATTCCGTCAGTGTATCTGTGCGCACTGCAGGATAAGCAGAAGACTCGTTTGTTTCTAGCTTGCGACACTACTGTCATAGTTCATATCTCGTTCGGCGGTACAAACTGGACGACCAGTCTCCCGGGCATGAACCTCAGTACCCCCAACGACACAATGATCAGCAACACGAATTCCACCTCTCAGATGTATGTGTTGACGGTATCTTCATTATTGGCATTGGCAGTGCTCCTGCTTGGATTATCGGCGACACCTTCCAGAAGAATGTGTACTGTCTCCCGTGCTCGGCCCGCTGCCGCTGGCTTTGTCCAACTTGCCAGTGGCTTGAGCTCTTCAATTGGATCTTCCGACCCGAACCCGGTGCAGGCGACTGGTTTGATGCCCCTGCCTACCAGTACCCGCGTGAGCTCGAGTGGGAGTAGAAACTCGACCAGCGGCTAGTAGCACAAGCTCTGGATCTGCTTCTCCTAACAAGAACATCGCTGTATCGCTTACTCTTCTTGCCTCTGTGGCAGGCTGCCTCACCCTCTTCCTCTAAGCAGATTCACACATCGTAGGATAACATATAGATCATTTATCTATTTTTTTCTCCTTATAGTGCATACACTAATTTACTACTCTCCGTATGATCTATGCCTTGATCACACTCGATGCTTTCAATCTGATTTTCTGCTTTACACATAATTCGTCCGAGTTTATGGTCTATCCTCCTAATGCCACGCTCACTGGATTCCGGCCGCACATATGATGGCTAAGGAGTGCGTTCCATAACGCTCTCACGCAATTCAGACACTCGACTACGTCCATCGCAATTGTCTTGCCGAGGTATTACACCAGACCACTCATACAACTTTGAACATCATTCTTAGCCACAAATCACCAGTGCACCTTGGAAGCAGCCACCTTTAATTTTGAGGCAACAGACTGGAAAATACAGATAGAAGTCGAGATTGAGTGTACATATCGCAGAGGTAGACAGTCTCAAAGTCTGAAATATCGAATGTGAAGTCCTTGACAACAGGCTATGCGTAGTCATGGCTGGATGCTACATATGAAGTCGTCAGATTGTCTTATGAACACTTTAATCAAGGTGGGAAGACACACTAATTTATCATACACCTATATGCATGAACACTATGCGCTGGTCCAAGGGCATATCCTTGTCACAAGCCAACGACCGGACCGCTTGGCGCAACGCTTGGGCAGCTCGTTTGGAATCCATCGTGCCATCCCCACAAAAGTTTTTGTAGAACGCCGTGACTAAGCGCTGCACAGTATCATCGTTGACCTTCCATAATGTCCCAACCACACTCTTAACCCCGGCAAATTGCAGGCCAGCCGCTAGGTGCATCATTTCGTCGGGCGTACTAGGGACACCGATTGCGGTTTCACAGGCGGATAGAAACGCAAATTCGTGCCGAGACAAATCCAGTTGTGCGATATCAAGGAGTGGAAGCGGGTGGTCGCGCATAAGAAAGGCCGACTGGAAGGGTTCTTCACAGTTCTGTGTGCCGTGACACGCGAAATGGAGCCAAGTATTATCTTGCAATGCGCGCAATGCTCTCGACTTCGTTGCATCAATGCTCGTTATTTTGGTGAAGGAAACAGTTGGGGCATGGGGTAAAAGACTCCGCACCAGTTCCAGCTCAGGCTCCACAAAATCCAAAGTGGATGAATAACCAGCTGGGTGATTCTGACCAATGGCAGCAAAGGGCACCGACGGGGAACTGTTATGACTTCCGCGAGCCTTCATCAGCGCGGTAAGCGATGGCGTGTATGAAGAGATATATTGCTGTGAAAGGGACTTTCCCTGTGCCCTGTACTCGCCAGCAGCGTGCAATGGCAAGAAATTGAATAGAGACGTCGGGCACCACCATATCCGGGAATCTCGTGGTGCAAACCCGTTCAACTTTTTGACCACCGGGCAGACAACATCATCCCACAACTCCCTCAAAGCTTTTGTCAGCGCTGGTTGGTTCCCTTTAGGACTGGCCTCTTGTTGACTTGCCCGATGGAGTGCAATCGTCAATCTATGGAGTTTCTCCAAATTGGTTGGGAGTTGAATGCTAGTCGGAGGTTGCTTGTTCGGGATGATAATGGCATCGCAAGACGACTTGCTTGCAATGAGCACAATGATAGGCCCATCACAAGCTGCACCTTGAAGATCAGAGAATAAGGGGGGAAGTAGGAAGCGAGAGAAGCCCTCGATCTTCCGGATCTCTTCTACAACTCTATTCCAGTCCTCCACTAGACGTCTGTACCGGGTGGCTGCTGCTTCTACATCAATTCTTGGGGTCCCATCTGCATGATTCGTAGGATATTTATCAAGGAGGGAGCTGAGGTCTCTGAATCTCTTCATCAAGGTCCCTGCATGATCGCCGTGTGTCTGGAGGCTATCAAGGGGCGTGCGGAGTCGTGTCATTTGGGTCCAGATGACAGTCCTGCCTTGTTCCAACAACTCAACAGCGCGACACACATCACCACCACGAAGAGCACATGATGCAGCATCCACAGCAAGTGAACCTGAGAAGTCCTTCATAGCATGATGACGAGACGGTAGTGAAGCTATCACGGAGTTGTAAGCGTCCAGAAGTTGCATGGAAGTTGCATGAGCCTCGAGTTCAGTGTCATGTGAATGTTGACTAGCATGTTGAACCCAACGTAGACCTGCTTTCAGGCGAGGTAGCAAACCTCCAGAGACAGCATTTGCTGCAGCCTTGAGATGATTCATGGCAGCAATCAGACTATCAGTATCTTCACCGTCGCCGTCAAGTCCTGATCGATGGAACAATAGATAGACATCAGCTAGCAACCGATGGACCTGTAATCGACGAGGATCGTGTGGCGTCAACAGAGTCAATGTACAGCGGAGAATATCTCGTGACTCATTGAGGTCTTCTATATTGCCTCGCTGGTCATAGCGGATGGAGAGTTCAACCGCAAGGTTATTTAATGAGGCGGAATGATTTGTGTGACCGACAGGTAGCAAAGCCAGCGCTTCCTTCTGAAGTGCAATGGCGTCATCCAAGTCTTCGCCATTGCCTCTCTTGTCAAAGCGGTTGGCGAGTTGAGCCGCAAGGTTATTCAATGACTCGGACCGATGCGTGTGACCGACCGGGCGCAAAGCTAGCGCTTCCCTCTGAAGTGCAATAGCATCATCCAAGTCTTTGCCATTGCCTCGGTGGTCGAAGCGGGTGTAGATTTGATTCGCAAGGTGATTTAATGATATGGACCGATGTGTGTGACCGACCGGGAGCAAAGCCAGCGCTTCCCTCTGAAGTGCAATAGCCTGATCCAAGTCCTCGTCATTGCCTCGGTGGTTAAAGCAGTTGGTGAGTTGAGTTGCAAGGTTATCTAATGACATGGACCGATCCGTGTGACCAACCGGGCACAAAGCCAGAGCTTCCCTCTGAAGTGCAATAGCGTTATCCAAGTCTTCGTCATTGCCTCTGTGGTCAAAGCGGGTGGAGAGATGACTCGCTAGGTTACTTAATGATGAGGACCGATCCGTGTGACCGACCGGGTGTAAAACCAGCGCCTCCCTCTGAAGCAAAATAGCCTGATCCAAGTCTTCGTCATTGCCTGTCTTGTCAAAGCGGATGGCGAATTGAGCCGCAAGGTTATTTAGTGACAAGGGCCGATCTGTGTGACCGACTGGGCACAAAGCCAGCGCTTCCCTCTGAAGTGCAATAGCCTGATCCAAGTCTTCACCATTGCCTCGGTGGTTAAAGCGGGTGGAGAGTTGAGTTGCGAGGTTATTTAACGACATGGACCGACCCGTGTGACCGACCGGACGCAGAGCCAGCGCTTCCCTGCGAAGTGCAATAGCGTTATCCAAGTCTTCGTCATTGCCTCGGTGGTTAAAGCGATTAGAGAGTTGAGTCGCAAGGTTATTTAATGATGAGGACCGATCCGTGTGACCGACCGGGCACAAAGCCAGCGCTTCCCTCTGAAGTGCAATAGCCTGATCCAAGTCTTCGTCATTGCCTCTGTGGTCAAAGCGGGTAGAGAGCTGGATTGCAAGGTTATATAATGATGAGGACCGATGTGTGTGTCCGATCGGGCGCAAGGCCAGCGCTTCCCTCTGAAGCGTAATAGCCTGATCCAAGTCTTCGTCATTGCCTGTCTTGTTAAAGCGGGTGGCGAGTTGAGCCGCAAGGTTATTTAGTGACAAGGACCGATCTGTGTGACCGACTGGGCACAAAGCCAGCGCTTCCCTGTGAAGTGCAATAGCCTGATCCAAGTCTTCACCATTGCTTCGGTGGTTAAAGCGGTTGGAGAGTTGAGTTGCAAGGTTATTTAATGACATGGACCGACCCGTGT
Organism: Suillus lakei; assembly: GCA_016628065.1. NCBI lineage: Eukaryota > Fungi > Basidiomycota > Agaricomycetes > Boletales > Suillaceae > Suillus > Suillus lakei. The sequence goes on from JABBWA010000450.1 coordinate 17,955, forward strand.
GACCAACCGGGCACAAAGCCAGAGCTTCCCTCTGAAGTGCAATAGCGTTATCCAAGTCTTCGTCGTTGCCTCTAAGGTTGAAGCGGGTGGATAGATAACTCGCTAGGTTATTTAATGATGAGGACCGATGTGTGTGACCGACCGAGCGCAAAACCAGCGCTTCCCTCTGAAGCGCAATAGCCCTATCCAAGTCTTCGTCATTGCCTTGGTGGTTGAAGCGGGTGTATATTCCATTCGCAAGGTTATTTAATGAGGCGGAACGATCTGTGTGACCAACTGGGCGCAAAGCCAGCACTTCTCTGTGAAGTGCAATAGCCTGATCCAAGTCCTCGTTATTGCCTCGGTGGTTAAAGCGGTAGAAGAGTTGACCCGCAAGGTTATTTAATGATATGGTCCGATCTGCGTGACCGACCGGGTGTAAAACCAGCGCCTCCCTCTGAAGCAAGATAGCCTGATCCAAGTCTTCGTCATTGCCTCGACGCTCGAAGCGAGTGATCAGCATTAGACTCAGATTACAAAGCAACTCCCCCCGGCGAGCATGCATGGTGTTGTAGTATCTCAGTGCATCGTAATGAAGGGATATCACTTCATTTAAGGCACGGGGATCATCTCTCCGGTAACACCACTCTGCTACATCCCGAAGTTGATCCGGCGATAACGGAAGCATGGATGGAGTGGGCCGCTCTTGCCCAAGATCATTTACATCAGTGCTTCCAGCCGGATGCAGAGCGGATGTTTCGATTAAAAGCAAGGCTGCTCTGCAAATGTGGCTGTTGGCGTGGCAAACATCGAGGACTTCCCTCAGCAACTCTTCAGCATCCATTTGGGATCCCCGTTTCGCGAACAGAGCAATGGCAAGATGGAGCTGGGTGATTGTTCGGTCTGGATGACCAGTGGGACGCAAATCAAGGGCGTTTTGAAAAAGAGTGATAGAGATGTCGAGATCGGGGTGTGTTCCATTAGCTCGGAAACTAACAAACTTCGCCGTAGCTAGATTGAATAGTGCTGCAGGGTGGTAGGGATCATCATCCATGGGGCAGATATCCAAGGCGCGTTCAAAGTGCTTTATGGATTGGTCGAGGTCCCTATTGTTCTGCGTCCTGCGGTATCGTGCGAGAAGACTATGTCCGGCGTCTGTCCTGAGTATCAACGCATCCACATCGCCGGATGTAAGCTACGCATTACAAGCTTTTAGCAGCAGGATACCAGACTGTATTGATGACTTACGGTAGTAAGGGGGCAAAGAACTGCGGTATCGTTTTCTTCATCATGTCGCTGCTCCACTGCCATGAACAGTGAAGTACACGGAGATACGACTTCCTCCTGCTTGGGCTGAAAGACGATGGCTGTGACGCTCGTTAACATCCAGTGTCAGGCGTTATTTGCAACAGACGCTACTGACGATGTGACTTATCACTGCGATCCAGTAGTTCGCCAACGGAGATCTCTAATGTGCGAAGGAGTTCACCATGACCGAGCATGGGATCCAATTCGAATGAGGCATACACGCTGACCCGGACTATAGAAGACGGCTCGCATGGCCTAGAGTCTTTCTCAATACCTGCAGGAAAGGTGGAATTAAGGATAACTTACAGAAGTATGCGCTCGTTCCATTCGACGACAGCCTGGTCTACATGTACAGGTTTGTTGCTTGTCTGGCCTTCAACGCCGTCAGCCTTTACTACCACATGGAAGCCAGCGGGGATCCATTGGAGACCAAGAGTGACATCAGTTGCACGAATGGCTTAGGGGAAGTCGTCAATACGTACTGAACGGAGATAAATGTCACATACCAGTGATGACGACTTGTTGCGCTCCACTGAGATGTGTCTCTCCCGGGTCCTGGGGGTGTTCTGGGTGGCTTGGCTCCTCACCCAAGGCTGGGAGGGTATCATCGAGCGGGTCTGGCACGGAGTCTGTCGCGAAAGAAAACAGCAGAGTAATGACGAAATAAAAGGTCGCCAGAATTGCTTTGGGAAATCATCGGTATGTTCCAGTGAATGAAAATTCATGACACATACCATCAAAGGCGACTTGTAACATTTCACTGATCACAAGGTTCGTCTGTCCTGGGTTTTGGGGGTGTTCTAGGCAGCTCGGCTCCTCTCCACTGGGTGGAGGGCAATCATCAAGAGGATGAGGGACAAAGTTTGACATATGGCTGAGGGATGGATACAAACCAGACAATAAGATGCTGTGCTGTGATAGATTATAAAGGAGGCAACCACAGCATGTGGCACATCAGTAAACCTATGACTTCTTGGCATTGTAGCCGTGGCAATTGTAGACAGATCTAATTCTGCTCCTGCTAAACATGACCATTATTTGGGGCAATAGTCACTTTATTGTTGGTGTTGGAGATTGAACGCAACTATTGGAGCCTTGTTAGGCTGGGTGATTACGCACGTCACCCAGCCTAACAAGGCTTACTTATTGGGAAACCCAGGTGGTCCCGACAGTATGCAATTATGAGCATGTCCAGTGACTGTATCAACATCTCACGGGTCTGACAAGATATCCGGTTTCACTGGTACTTCAACGAACTGCGAGAAGAAAGCTGGCCGCTTGAAGTTCGCGATACAAACAATGGCTTTGAATACGATATTTCGAGATAGACTTGCATGTTGCCTTGGATGTGTAGAAACGACGATCAAGTGCAGAGCTTGGTTTGTGAGTGCGAATTTGAAGTTGCCGGTGTCGCTGGCAGAATGTTCTGGAGGAGTCATGATCACAACAAACTTGCAAACTTTAACCATCAAATTCTTATAGCTCTTCGCTACTATTGGTCTGTTCATCCTTCAGCACATCGGTCTTTCATCTCTTTTCTTATTATAACTAAGTCCGAACAAGATGGTTATGCCAACTTCTACTGCGAACTGGCACTGGAAAAACAAAAATGTCACTTCATGGGCCAAGGAATGGTTCGAGCGAGAGCTGACAGCTATCGTGATTGAAGGAACCGAGGGAAACGTCGCGATTTCTTCGGTGAGGATCGACGAGGGTGATGTCGAGCTCGGTCAGCGCAAATCAAAGTGCGTATTCGGTTCTCTCTGCACTTTGCGCAGTCATGAAGAGATCTTCTTGTCACTTTTCAGGTTGATCACGATATACGACATTCAAATCAGAATAGATTGGCAAGGGGCCACGAGTGATGGGACAGATGTGACTGGAAAACTCAGTATTCCGGAAGTCTCGCATGAAATCACCCTGGATAAGCTGTCGGACTATGTTGTACGTTTCCAATGTCTATCGCGGAGACCATGAAGTTGAAGTGTTTTGATCACAGTACAACTGGTCGCTCGACACTGCTTCTAGTCCTGCAGTGAATGCGCTTTTCGCTTTCATCAAGACGCGTCTTCCACCTGCTCTCGAGGCCAAGTTTGCCGAGTTCCCTGCAGCACTCATTGATACCCATGGGAAGGACCTTACTGTCAGCGGTGAACCTAGCCGCACTGGTACCCCGGCTCCTTCTATCGGCGCTGCTGCTGCGACGGCCGCATCAGCCTCTACGACCGTTCCAAAACCTGCCCCCGTCAAACAATCTCAGATTAACCCGTCTAGTGTGGTCAAGGAAGCGACGTTTATGGCAGCTGCAGACGATCTATTTGGACTCTTCACGGACGAAAAAAGAATTCCATTGTGGTCCCGTGCACCGGCTCAGGTAATTCAGGAGCACGTTCGTGAGTTAATTTGGCTGACGCGGTTCCTTTGGTAGTCTTCAGCGCAAGCAGACACTGAGTACTCGTTGTTTGGTGGTGGCATCAAGGGCAAGTACGTGTCACTGACACCAGGCAAGGAGATTGTGCAGACTTGGGCTTTGCAAAGTCCTACATGGCCATCAGGTCGGATATTTTTCTTCGTTCGTACCGTCGTAGAAGCGCCTGAATTTTCATTGTACCAGAGCATTTTGCGATACTGAGAACGACTTTCGAGCAGTCCTCTGATTCGACGAAAGTGACGTTTACTCTTGATGGTGTGCCGAAAGGCAAAGAAGACGAAATCACGAGGAATTTGGAAGGATACTAGTACGTGCGCGTCTTCGAGTCCTTTAAATATGCACTGACTTTTTTCCAGCATACACGGCCTCAAATCCATTGGGTACGTACAGCTCATACCCTACACTAGACCATTACCATCATCCACTCGTTCTCGTACTGGCACTTCTTCCAAACCTAGGAGCTCTGCTTCGTCAGCTGCGACGGCTCTAGGGATAGCCGTGGTTGTCCTTGTCGCGGCATTCACCATACCTTACCTCTCAGTATCCCCGATCGCTTTGCGTTCTTCTGCGAAATAACGTTATTTGTATACTGATAATGACATGTTTTTGCGGTTTTGGTTTTGATACAGGTTGGGCACAGTTCTGTGATCGAGTCGCTTCGCGCGGTGAAAGGAAAGGAAATGCGATTAAGTGTATCGCAGGTCATATCGGGTGTCTCTAGGTGATCAAGAAGAAGAAATGCGCGGTGTAGGAGGATTTATACAGTAGAACCGAGCATGGAATGGTGTATAGAATTGGTAGAAATGGATACATTTACGTTTCGTAGCGGTGCCAGTACCACGTAAAGTCGGACCCCAGACCCCGAGACGAACAATTTTGGGCCTCGGTTTGGTTGGCCGTTCTTCGTCTTGACCTTCTCGTCGTCGTTTGCACCACTCCCTTACATACTTTTCCCTCCACCCATTTTTCATTTCGAAGCTATGGCTGCTGCAGCTGTCGAGGAAATCCGTGCCACGTCCTATGTCGGTTTTGACTCTATTACGCAGCAGATTGAGCACAAGCTCTTGAAACGTGGTTTCCAGTTCAATGTCATTGTTGTTGGTGCGTTTGATATGGTTTTGTGGTTGTTATGTATCTACGGGGCTGAATGATACGTGTCGGTTCTAGGACAAACTGGTCTTGGGAAGTCGACGCTGATCAACACCGTTTTTGCGTCCCACCTTATTGACTCCAAGGGCCGGTTGGAGTCGAACGAGCCTGTTAGGCAGACCACCGAGATTCAAGCCGTCTCACATGGTCAGTCTGGGTCTTCAAAGTCGTGTTGGACAGTATTCACGTTACGTTCCCACCAGTTATTGTCGAAAATGGCGTCAAATTGCGCCTCAACATTGTTGACACACCTGGGTATGGCGACCAAGTCAACAACGAGAACTGGTAGGTTCCTTCACGCGTCTTTTGTGCTGTCAGTAATCGACGTCGTGTAGCTGGGACCCTATCGTCAAGTACATCAAGGACCAGCACAGCGCATATTTGCGCAAGGAGTTGACGGCCATGCGTGACCGTTATATCCTGGACACGCGTATTCACTGCTGTCTGTACTTCATCAGCCCAACTGGACACTCGCTTCGCGCCATTGACGTCATTGTGATGAAGAAACTGAGCGAGGTTGTGAATGTCGTGCCTGTGATTGCCAAGGCGGACAGCTTGACCTTGGAAGAGAGGGTCGCGTTCAAGCAAAAGGTCGGTGAGATCTTATGAACCTTCGTTCATTGGCTAACCGAATTGCAGATTCGCGCGGAGTTGGTTTACCACAACATCCGTTTATACCCCTTCGATACGGATGAGAATGACGAGGAGGAGATTCAGTTGAACGAATCAATCCGCGTATGTGTGTTTATATTGAAATGTGATTGGTTGCTGAGCCCCTTTTAGAGCGTGATTCCCTTCGCTGTGGTCGGCTCTGAGCGGAGTGTGATTATTGACGGCAAGTCAGTACGGGGTCGTAAGAACCGGTGGGGCGTGGTAAATGTTGAGGATGAGAACCACTGCGAGTTCATGCACTTGCGAAACTTCCTCACAAGGTTTGTGGCGTGTGCTGATATTTCCGGGTCCGCATTCTCACCTCGGCATACTTTAGGACACACCTGCAAGACCTTATTGAGACAACCGCCCAGATCCACTATGAGGCGTTCCGTTCGAAGCAATTGCTTGCTCTCAAGGAGGGTGTACAGCAAAGACCACCTACCAACCAATAGAGTGTGATTCCCCTGGTTGCGATGTGAGTGGCGCGGTGTTTGAGATCAAGATGCAGACTAAGGAAGCACAGGAAAAACCAAATCATGATACCCTGTTGGTTCCGTACTAGCTTCTGCGCTCGTTTGTTTTCGATGGATTTTTTACACCTTGTTGCGTATGATCTCACTTGTCGCCACCACGTTCATTTGCGTGCTATTCTCATACCTTAATCTAAGCGATTCGATTGTTTTTACTTGATCCGTCGTCTGCATTACTAACAGAGTGAAAGGTCCCAAGCAAGTTCCAAGTATAAGTATTGGGGCCGCCGTTTGCATGGGCCATCTGGTAAAATTAGCCACGTACTGCATTCGGCCAGCGCTCGGATAGTGCCCGGATGGGTCAAAAATCAAGACTAAGAGAAACTGAGAGGGGCCCGACTCAAGGCACGAAATAATGAACTTGACTAACGACGTTGGGAAGGAATGAAACAAATTTGTTTGAAACTGGACGGAGGATTATGAACGGGAGCCAACGGATCCAGTGGAGGCGTGGGTCAGCAATAGTTGTCATCAAGAATCACTGAATCAGCATATCGGGCGCTGCTTCGGCATATACGTTATGACTCTTTGACCCAGTCTCTTCTTTCCATTAATATTCCTTCCTTCCTCCCTTAAGCTTGTCAGCGCTCATGGCAAAGCGTCGCTCTAACGTTGCTGCCTTGTACAACAAGGTCGTCAATTTCAACGTAGAGTCCTTATTCGCCCGTCACCCTGGCCCGGGCGCTCCTCGGACCGTATTCTTCAACCAGAAGCTCCCAGAGAGCTACCTTCGATGCGAAGAGGAAAGCCAAAGAAAGAGCATGTCTACCCCACTAACCAGGTCATCTCATCCAAGTACACAATCATAACATTTCTGCCCAGAAACCTCCTGGAACAGTTCAGGCGAATAGCAAATATGTATGTCTCCACTGGTTGCACCGCCTTACCTCACTCCAGTGACTGACCACATCCTACAGCTTCTTTGCATTCATAGCGATTCTGCAGTTCTTCCCCGAGTTTTCCACCATCTCTCCAGGTCTGGTGCTCATACCCATCATTATCGTGCTCGGCATCACCGCTATAAAGGATGGCTACGAGGACGTCAAGCGCCACCAGTCCGATCGCCACGTCAACCATTCTCAGGTTCGCGTCCTGGCGGGTGGCGATTGGGTTAACCCGAATATGAACGGTAGAAAAAGCCGGACCTTCGTCAGGGGCATCGTCCCAAGACGGCATCCAAAACGGAAAGATGTAGAGGCCGGCGATGCAACCACACGGGATCCTGATATTGAGTATGACCGGGCGGATTCGATGGAGGAGGGTGAACATAATTTGTTTGGGCACAGCGGGGAGAATACCAGGCCCCATTGGCACAGGACCATGTGGGAGGATATCCGGGTTGGAGATTTTGTCAAGATCATGGACAATGAACCTATCCCCGCTGATATCCTCATATGCGCCACGTCCGAGGATGAGAATGTGGCGTTCGTCGAGACGAAGAACCTTGATGGAGAGACCAATCTCAAGTCGAGGAACGCATGTCCTGCCCTTACTGACTTCCGCACTGCTGGTGATTGTGTTTCCGGACTCAATGAATTCTCTGTCGAGTGCGATCGGCCAGATACGAACATGTACAGGTTCAATGCCACCGTCACTCGCAACGGGGAAAAGTTCCCGGTAGATGTGCAGACGGTTCTCCTTCGCGGCACAGTGCTCCGCAACACGGACTGGGTCATTGGTGTTGTGCTTTTTACTGGCGTCGACACCAAGATTGTTCTTAATTCTGGTGGTACGCCCAGTAAGCGGAGTCGAGTGGAGAGGCAGATCAATCCCCAGGTGTAAGTATTTTCCATCTTGGGTCTCATTCTGTATCTGAATACTCCGTTTTCAGCCTGGTGAATCTGGCTATTCTAGCGATCATGGCGGTTGTGTGTGCTATCGCCGATTCCAAGATTGAACAGACGGAATATCAAGAAGGCGCACCTTGGCTATACGGCGATAACGCTTCTAATGATAACCCAAAGATAAACGGACTGATCACCTGGGCATTTGCACTGATCACGTTCGTCTTCATGATGGTCTCCCTTGTCGAAAACTTACCAATCGTAACAGGTTCCAAAATATTGTGCCCATATCTCTGTACATCTCGATAGAGTTTGTGAAGACGTGTCAGGCGCTCTTCATCTACTTTGATTACGACATTTTCTACGCAAAGAAGAACCAACCGACCATCGCCCGGAGTTATAACTTGTCTGATGATCTTGGGCAAATAGAGTACATATTTTCGGACAAGACCGGTACTCTGACACAGGTGCGCTTGCCATAGTATCTGCATCCTTGCCCCTAACACTCTTCGTTCTATTTTTAGAATTCTATGGTCTTTAGAGAATGTTCCATCGCAGGAACGGTATATCACGGTGATCCTGAAGAGGACGAGGACATCAAAAAGACCACAGAGAACGGTACGGCAATCGTTCGTGAAACCAGCAACGACTCCTCCTATGCCTCGACCTCCGTGCGTAGTGACCATCCTACCGTTCCATCCGCTGCAGATGCCACCGCCGTCAAACTTTCCAACGGGGTCCTCAAGCATTTCAGGGACGAACTCCTCTCCCAAGACCTCACACGTGCCGTAGAAGCCGAACCAGACTCCGAAAACGCTGCCCAAGCACGCTCGCTTAACGGCTTTTTCTCCGTCTTGGCACTTTGTCATACCGTTCTCACTGCTGTCGACCCTGCGACAGGCGCCATCGAGTACAAAGCACAATCACCTGACGAAGCTGCCCTCGTCCAAGCCGCCGCGGACGTCGGGTTCATCTTTCGTGGACGTGAGAAGGAGATTCTGCGTTTGCAAACGCCATTCTCCAAGGAGATCGAGCGATATGAACTGCTTAATATCCTGGAATTCACGAGCGCACGGAAACGGATGAGCGTCATCGTCAAGAAACTGGATGATGAGGACGGGAGACTATTTTTGCTTACGAAAGGCGCGGATAACGTCATCTTCGAACGGCTCAAGGCTGGTGGAGATGATTTGAAACAGACCACCGAGACGCATCTTGAGGATTTTGCCAATGCTGGGTTGAGGACGTTGACTCTGGCATACAAGGTTATTCAGCGTAAGTTGCACTTAGCTCGTGCTCCTACTTGGCTAATGGGCTCATGCAGAGGATGAATATGAGGCCTGGTCTGAGCGCTATCACGAAGCCTCTACTGCTTTGGATGATCGTGAAGGCAAGATGGAGGTGGTTTGCGATGAGATCGAACGCGACCTGCGGCTGCTTGGTGCCACTGCCATCGAAGACCGCCTCCAGGACGGTGTACCAGAAACGATCGCCGATCTCAAGGTTGCTGGAATCAAGATCTGGGTTGCTACCGGTGACAAGCTCGAGACTGCTATTGGTGCGTATTGATTCTTTTTTCCAGGAGTCCATCTCACAAGTGTTCGATGCAGCTATCGGCCGCAGTACGAATCTCATTGCTGAGGAGTCCAATATCATCATCATCCGTGGTAGCGACCGCCCGGTTCAACAACAAATGATTCAAGCGGTGGAGGATTTCTTCCCGGATAGTGGCATACTCGATGACCACGGCCTCGTCACTTGTGCACCTAAATCACCATCAACAGAATCAACTAGAGCCTTTCCCATGCGGCGACTAAGCACCGGCGTCCGCGATATCGTCGGAGACGACAACGGTGATCGACCTGGGGGATTTGTACTTGTCATCGACGGTGCTGCACTGGACCACGCCCTTCCTGACGACGATCACAAAGCTCTTCTTCTCCGTCTTGCTACCCAATGCGAGGGCGTCATCTGTTGCCGTGTCTCCCCGCTGCAGAAAGCGCTTGTGGTGAAGATGGTCAAGGATGGTCTTGGCGTGATGACGCTTGCTATTGGTGATGGCGCGAACGATGTCAGCATGATCCAGGCTGCGGACGTTGGTGTCGGCATTAGTGGCGAGGAGGGTCTGCAAGCCGTCAACTCGTCGGACTATGCTATTGCACAGGTGCGTGATTTTGCTTAATCTTGGACACGTCGCTCATGGTAGAACAGTTCCGATTCCTCAAGAAATTGCTTCTTGTGCATGGTCACTGGTCTTATGCCCGTAACGGAATTATGTCAGTTCGTTCATATATGTGTTTGATGCTAGTGCTGATGCTTCTCGACTATAGGATTGTCAACTTTTTCTATAAGAATATTGTGTGTATTGGCGTTCTATGGTGGTTCCAGATCGATTGTGGATGGAGTTCAGCTTAGTGAGTCACGTGCTTATCTCAAGCTTGCTTAGCTGCTGACTTTTTCCTGAAGTGCATTTGAGTATACTTACCTATTGTTTTGGAACTCGTTCTGGACGATTGCTCCTGTTCTCGGAATTGGTCTGTTTGATCGGATAGTTGGTAAGATCACATCACTAGAGATACGAGATACGGGTTTCTAATGAGTTTTGCAGATGCTGATGTTCTGATGGCCTTCCCGGAACTGTATCGCTATGGTCGCGAACGGACTTGGTTCTCTATGAGATCGTTCTTTATCTACATGCTAGATGGAGTCGTACAGGTACGTTACATCTTTCCTCGGGTTGTATCGGCCCCCTGACATCTACGCAGTCTGTTCCAATATACTTTATCATTACCTACGCATACTTCACGACTACCACACGTACTGATGGATACAGCATAGCATTGTATGAGTATTCGACCGTGAGTTCTATTCATCTGACTGGTGTTTTGTTGTTGATAATAATGCTCCGCAGACCATGGTTTTTGCCACAGTTATCGCTGTCAGCTTATTCAATGGCCTGAACACAAACGTCTGGACCGCCTGGGTATTCTTTGCTGTCTTCATCGGCATCATTATCCTCTGGTTATTCACGGTGAGTTCCTAGCGCTCTTATGGCATCTATGAGACTGACGTCTCCATCAGGTTATCTACGACGCAGTCAGCCCAGGATGGATAGTGACCAATGTCTACGGCAACAATTACTACCTGTTCGCGTCCGCTTATTTCTGGTTGAGTCAACCCCTTGTCATCGCCATCGCTCTCCATTCCACGATACCTCTACCGCGCATGGCAATTGGGTTACGCACCTGGTGACCTAGAGATGCTGCGCTACATCCGGAAGACACAGCCCTGATCTTGACATGGCGACGCTGCGAAGTGAAGCAATGCGCTCCAGGCCGTATGCATCTTCAAGACGGCGTCCGTCCTCACGTATGTCAAGAACATCGATGGCTTGTTCCAGCGTTGATAATCTATCGTTGGATTTACGGAGAACGCAAGATCCGCGCTGTGCGAGCCGAACGGACATGTCCACTGGTATACGCTCTGTATACCGCGGATTTGACTTTGCGACGGAAGAAGGTGGCGTTGCAATGCGACGCATGCAGACCAATTTGTCAGAGCGGAGACCAGAGTAGTCGCAACCTCCCTTCACTACGGCAGAGCTCGCCGAAGCGGAGCATTACGGTTATTCTCCTCTCTTCCGTCGCAAAGGTCACCTACTATCAAGAAGGATGATTGATGGTGTTTTTTGGTTTGCGTGCCATGATTTACTTTTTTATATTTTATCAATCATTCATCGCATTGTGCTGCTCATCACCCCCGTGATTCCCCACTCCATATGTATGGTCATACTCACTGTATTCCTCTCCCACCTATTTATTATATCGGGTTATCTACTAGTCACATCTCGACGACGACGCATCTGATGAAAGGATCTCAGAATTGCTAATACATTATACACTGATTGTAAATGAAACAATAAAGATAAAGCAAAAAAGTAAAAGCAATGGATCATAGCATAGGTCTTTCAAACTTCGGGGCTGTCGCTGTGCTGCGAGATCTTAATCTTCTTCCTGGGGGCTAGGGGTGGAAATAACGACTTCAGCGACGAGCTTGCGCTTCTTGGGCGAACGTGGGGGAGTTGATGGTCCGATGATAGCGGCTGCAGGCATACAATTCGGTGTTGGAGTGTATGCGGAGGATCGTGAGCGAGTAGAGGGTCTAGAAGAAGTTCCTTCGTCTTGGACGTCGTCCATGCGTGCGGGGATCGATGCAACGGGCAGAGCATCAGCGTCATCCTCAGATTCGCACATGCGCTGTACCTCCTCCTCTTCGGAATCGGATTCGACAGTATCCCTTGGCCTTGCCTCGCCGTTTCTTCGTGCTTCCCTTTGACTTCCCTTTCTTCCCTGTCTTGTGCTCATCCCCTTTGCCCTGTTCGTGAACTGAACACAACTCCACCGCTGTTTCGGCCGGAGAAGGACCGTCGATCCATAGCTGTAGCGTTTATGAAAGTTAGATGAGAACACGTACAGAAGCTCGCTGACAACGACCTTTTGATTTCCTGAAGACTGTCACCTGGGCCCTTGACCTCGACGAACTTGCATTTCCTGTATCCGCATTCCACACAAAGAGATCTGGCCCGCCGGAGCGCCGCCCAGCGTAGTCTTCACAAAGAAGCTGTGCATATCACAGACAGCGCTCTCCCGCCAAGACACTACAACTGCATCAGTTACCAGCCTACTTATAACGAAGTTTGCACTCACACGAACTATTTCTACGATCTCCCCTTCCTCTACTAATTCCCAGTCTACACCTACGCACCATGTCTTGCGTGCTCTATGCTCTCCTTCCACTCGGTTCACAATTTCCTCTCCTCGTCCATCCTCGAGTTCCTTGAGCCTTGTTCGATGGGATCTCGTCGAGCATGATAAAATGCGTCTTCCGCAATGTCCAACGGTGCAGTCTGGAAAGGGGTTTCGAAGGCACCAGGGATGGGGAGGAAGATGACATCCCAAAAGAGGATACCAAATAGGGTCCGTGATGATTCTAGTTTCGGAGTATATGCTGTAAAATCGAGTATTCATGAAGGTGGAAGGTAAGAAAGGCGAGAGATAGACTACCCTTTGAACCCCTGATCCTCGTACCATTGTAGTGCGAGTGTCTCGACATTCACTTCTAGGTTATCCTCGTCCAAACCCAAATGGACTTTCCTTTCTCCTCTTTCCGTTCCCTGGTCTAGGAACGGGTCGATTTTGGTTTCTCATCATGAACACAACAACTCACCTTCTCAACTTTAATCGAGACAGGCGTTGCATCCACTTTTGTGGCGCCAGGTTTTTTGGCGACAAAAATTTGGTGATGTCTCCTGCCTGAGTATTGGAGGCTTTGGGGTTGGCATTGTCATTTATGTTCCGTCCAGTACGGTCAAGTTTAAGCTCGCTGCACGGTGGCGCACACGCACTTCCTTCAACGGAGACCGTAACAGGGGGTTGGAGGTTCCATTCGCTTGTATGCCGATCCGCAGGGTCGACTTTGACCTTTTTCTCAAGGGCTGTCAAGCGGCGGTCAAGTTTAGGACGAAAGACTATCCAGTGATCAGTCAGGATGTAACAGCTAGCTTCCAGATCCCGACCCACCAATATGTGTATCATCGTCTTGTAGAGCATCGAGACAAGCCGAGAGCGCGTCTTCATCTCTCATTATATATCTCTCTAGGATCAGCGCCCGGCGCTCGTGCCACCTCCCCCGTCGTCCGCGACGCCACGCTTTCTGCGCGAGCAGGGACTCGAGAACTCTGAGCTCATATTCGTATTCCCCAAGAAATACCGAGCGCATGCGTGCCTTTACAATGATGCGAGTTAGGACATGCCCTACAAAATACGTCAAGCAAGTGGGCACATGTAATGGATGGAACAAACATACCGCTCTCAAAACCTCTCCAACCCATACCCCCTCTCTTTCCCCTCAAGACCACCTTCACTCTTCATCTTCACCAGAGCCTGCCAGTGCGGGTACACCTCCTCGAAGACCTCCTTTACTAGTCGCGCTCCACGCACACGCACAGAGTCTGATTTCTCAGTCATGACAGACACACCAGATCTGAATTGCGGCTTGGACTTGCCATTTGAAGCAGGCGTTGCAAAGGCGTTTGACACCGGAGTCTGCACAGTCTTCGTGGACATTGGTGTTTGCAGTGCTCCAGGTGCAGCACTGGGTGTTACTGGCGTCTTGAATCGAGGTCCATCTGCGGCTGGAGTCTTGAATTCCCTCTCGGCTCCCACTGCTGCAAAGTTTCCGGTAAACAAGGCATCTACAATTTTCTTCTTGCTCAAAGCGCTTGTTCGTAAGCGAGAAGGGCATCGCGTGTAGACCAGATATCCTTCGTACGTGTGGATGCTATGCTTGCATAGGAGCGCTTCTTAAACCGCGAGAGCAGGGCGGGCAGAGAAAGACTCTGGGAGGGTTGGGTCCTACGTTATGAGTTAGATTGTGGTATAAAGAAATAAACGAAAAGGCACAAGAAAGTGCAGAGGGAGAAGAGGAGACGCACAGCCTGAAATAAATTATGTTTGCCCGCCTCACGAACCGGTGAAAGCTCCCGTGTACACGTACACACTTGCCGAGTGTATAGAGAACAATATCGCGCAGCCGTTTTCTGGGCTGTCTCGTGACCGAAAGGGAGGGTAGTTTGTCGGAAAATAGTTGCTGATTTTGTGACCGTTCTAGAAAACTTTGGATGTTGATCGAATCTTGGACGTTGTCGTAGCACAGGCGAATGATGATACTAATGTTGACTGGTGTACAGGACCTCTTAGAAGGGGCGTGTATCATATCGGGCTGTATTGGAGATCAAAAGATCAGGACTAAATGTGACGGAACTACGAGGACGCACTTTTGAACCAGGCTTGACACGCATCTGCTTCGCGATGCGAACGCACTCGTCGACTCTGAGACACTCAAGGAGGGCAGGGAAGGTCCATTTGAGACTCGTCCTCTGCTAGGGTGCCTGCGGGCTCTGGGAGCGTATCAACACGGTTGGCAAGCTTGGTGTCAGTCATCTGAGGAAGTCTTCGAGTTTTATAGAAGAGGGACCAGCAATAGCGTTTGCAGCAGAGAGCGTTGCATTTAAATGTATTGGGGACTTCCTCAGTCTTGATAGTGGAGGACGTGGGTAGTGCGGGTTGATACAAGTGCGGTGTAGGTATTTCCTGAGGTTGTAGAATGTGTGAAGGCAGGGAAGGTGGTGGGTAGACATCATCCGTGAGGTCTATTATTTCCCTCCCCCCAATGTCCACCTTGACGCCCCCCTTCGTCTATGGCGTCCACTTTCACTTGACCTGGGTACAAAGCAAATCTCGTCGATAGCTTGAATAAGCCCTTCTTGCTCCCTATTTCAGCTTCATATTTGAGCGAGTCTAGACGGTGCCATGCATTGAATTTTCGCAGGAGAAGCTTCGTCAAAAGAAAACTTGCGCTTGCTATGTATCACTGAGTTTAGCTCGGAAGGTTATGAAAAGTAAACACCACGCGAAAGTCTGTCGGTATCTCTGGAAGTAATCGAGTTCTGATAGGTCGAATAGATGTCCCTCAGTCTCTACCAAAGTCCTGAGCATGTTCTGAGTGTACGTGTCCTCAACATGCTTTATAACACGGTTTGACACACGACACACCTTCAAAACTTGGACATATACATTTTGCTTCTTTCAATGTATCTCCTGTCTCCTGATCGTAGTTCAAGTTAGGGAACTCCTGCCAGGCGCTTGCCTTCGCACGTATTGGGTTTTCGTAGGGGTAGTCGCTTCCAACTTCGCCACCAGAAAATATGAGCGTACTGATCGAGACCCGCGTTTGGTGAGCTTGGGCTATTGTCGGGTTGATCTTGATGCGAACGTGTTGTCTCGCAGCGCGTAATCGCGATCACGTGGGTTTCATTTGCCTTAGTTACCAAGTTAGGAAGGTCTAATGTTCGAGTCCTTCATGCTACGTTCAAAGCGGCCGTAGTAAACCGTGACTATGTTTACAGCTCCAGGTATTTGCCATGCATGCCGACGCCTGTTGATGCGGTTGACCTTTCACTACGACCCGGAAAGCACCAGATATTCTGCGCGACTCCCGTTCCCAAAACTCCGACGTCCGAGTCTGATTCCGAGTCAAATGCATGTTTATTGTCGTGACCTACTATTTGAAGGTCGGGAACGAGACTACCACATCGTAAGAATCGGGGACTTTCAACGTTGTCAACAGTCACCCCGGACTCAGCAACGTGGTGTGCTATGACATCTGACAACTACTTAGTAAAACGTTTTGTCCGCCCGTACTGCATCCTTCAAACTTGTTTTCGGTTTGATGCATTTTCCACGGGGCACATCTGATCATGGAATTTCGACTTTTCTGGATCAAGGTAGACCTCCGCTCAGACTCCATGGGAACTACTACTTTTCATTCTGCCACTCTGGATCCCCGACCACAGATCCTTCTTGGTTCGTGTACCAAAAGAAGCAGTGCCTGTTCCTTATCTCGGAAGGATGGTGCACGTTAGCTGTTGGCTCACCGCCAAAGGCTTTCTTTTCGCCGGATGTGCCGGTCCCATATTTTCTGTATCTGCGCCCAAATACCTCACGTCAAGACAAACGTATCCTAGAAGCTCGGATGCTTTGACATCGATCAACGCCATCCTTCCGAGGCGAT
>JABBWA010000451.1:0-34414 GCA_016628065.1 Suillus lakei
CTTTTGACTAGCGATGTTTATTTACCTCCCAGCCTCCATATATGCCTAGAAGCAGGATCAATGAGGGCTCTATCTTCTATAGTAATGACATACCCTGGTGGATGTTTCCAGGTTCGGTAGACATATTGACTACCACGTTGACCAGTGACGTTGACTGTGAGACTTCCCAGTGGATACCAGTGGCCGAGGCGTTCGCAGGCATTCGTGTGAGGTCAATAACGAAGTTGCGTGCTGACCGGAAGCTGTCACAATAAAAGGCAATCGATGTCATACATACAAGGAGATTTGAACGACACATACAAGCTATCCTGGTTGGTATACCAGTTCTGATTATTAGTGTACGGGTCAGCATCTGATCTAGCTGTTAGTCGGTCTTATTACACCAAAGAGGCCACCCCGCACCAATTACAGCTATTCCCGTGAAGTTAGCACTGGCAAGCAAGGTCGGGGGTGTTCTTGCGTCGCCCACCATGACTGTGTAGAAATATGCCTGAAGTGGAGAAGACACGAGGTAGGTTCTGATTGGGCGCGTCAGAGAATGAACCTGAAAGTTTACACAGATACTCACCCTGCTGGGAAGTAGACCAATGCTGGAGTAGTTCTGACGGGACATCGAGAGTGTACTAGATATCTTGGCAACTTCGTGACTTACGTTGATGATCCACAAGTCAAGTTACCACATCTGCTACCGGTGGAGATTGCAGCGCTACAAAGATATAAGTATTGTGATATCATCGATCCTAAGGATTACGTACTTGATAGCAGCAGTATCATCATGCACACCGTCGCCCACAGCTCCATATTCCTTCACGTTCCGGAACACCTTGTACTTCGTCGCATTAGGTGCAAACGGTGCCACACCCTGATGCTGGATGTTCTCGAGCCAGTAAGGCTCTCCCCACGCTGCGTTTCCTTTAGTGAGAGGCACACCACATGCTGATCCTAGTGCGGCGACCTGGGTGATCTGGCTCACAATCGCGCTGAGGGCGAGCAAAAGTAATCTTGCCAGCACCATGCCTTACCAGCGGGGTGGAATCCGTAGAGTGTAACGGAGGAAACGCTGGCACCTGGCCAGGTTTTCGGACCGATTTTCTATTTGCCTGAGGATAAAATCGAAGTGTACCAGCGTTATGATTATAAACGTAATGGAGAAATAATGGAGAAATCTCATCGCGAAACAAGGGGCGACTTAGCCTGCGCCGCATGCAACGTGAGCAGCTGGCCACATCGTGTGACGGAAGAACGTCACCCTTGATCACAAGAATGAGATTGTTGACAAAATCATTCAGGTGACCTGTGCAAGACTTGTTTAAATAAGATCAAGCCCCAAACTTTGAATATTTCAATTCTGGGTCGTGGATAGAACGGGCTTGCAACTCGTTGAACATTGAGCATGATGGGCTGCGGCGCAAAGTCAGATGCCGTTTAATGGTACCTTCGATGACTTGAAACATGCAAGCGCTCTATACCGCATACGGCGGCGCCAGTCGCTGACTAGCGCCCATTTGGTCCATTCATATTAGCTTCCACGTAAGTACCATACTAAAAGCTGCAGAGACTCTGTTTATCACTTCTATCCCATACGTCACGTCCGAGCATCCATAAGGTCCTGCGGCAGAGCCCACTAGATGTTCAAACGTTCACTGTTCAGTCGTACTTGTCGACGTCAACGAGTCTCAGGTCAAACGAACAAACGAACAAACAAACGACACAACACAAAATTTTACCGTCGCGTACACCGATCATGACAGCGACATAATAATTACACTGGTTCCGAAGACATTTCAGACACACCGAACTTGGCTCAGCAAAAAAAAAGAATCCGATCTTGCGTGAGCACACACTGAGGTTCAGACAGGTTCTCCACTGATGTTCTCCAGGTGCAGTGAAATTTGGAGAAAAGTCATATACAGCGTCGAACGCTGTTGAACGGCTCCATGGTACGTGGCGAGAGAATAATTCCTTGGGAATAAGCTAATAATTTGAAAAACACTTGCTTGACGAAGCTTCTGTCGTGTGAATGGACGCTGACGGAAAATCTTGGTTCGTTCTTGGTTCTTTTAGTTAGTCGATTCTCTTTTTTCTTTCTGTTTTAGGTGACTCGACAGTGTGGCTGATGATGGATTCCTTGTTTATAAAGCAGGTTGTTTGTCGGCAGATCTTGTCGTTGCTCAGGATATGGTTCGCCAGCAGATAGTCCATGAGTTACTGATTGTGTTGTCAGACAAGGATGGTTCAATAACTACAATATTGGATGTTGGTGGTAGTCATGAGTTGGTGAGAGATCAGTTTATTCGTCACTTATTCACAGGCGCACAGTCTATCAAAGTTATAGACCACTCAAATGAGACAATTGAGCCCTGTTACAAAGCCATCTTGCGCCATCAGCAGCGCTAACTGAGCTTGAGCTTGAGAAGAAGATCTATTCCAAGTGACTGATGGGCCATGGCTCGAAAAAAGACAGCCGCCTGCAACTATTGTACCGCCAGCTCTGCTTCAGTTTGTCTGTGACTGCAACTTACAGTATCCTATCCTATCTCATCTTGCGTGAAATCATCGTACCACCACACCCTTTGAATGCCATTAGTTTCGATCGCTACAATACAATGCATCGCATTCAATCCACAGTGATATCACCTGCCCAACAACCAAAAGGATAAGGTAGCAGGCTCTGCCATGGACAATGTGGTCCTACTATGCGAAAGATGGCTCTTTGTCATTGTCAATGCGTCATGAATTCATGCCAGGGGGGCGTATCGCGGTTAAAGGGACCGGCCCCGAAGGTAAAATTATGCCACGGTAGATCCGAGACGACAGTACTTGTTACACGGGCGCTGGGAGTCTGCGAGTACGCCACGGTTGGTCGCTCTGATTTGCCTTTTTAACTGGGCCCTAAGTACTGAGTACTAGAATCATGTAGATCGCTCGTCGCGCGAATATCTAGCACACCAACAGTTGGGGATAATGTATCAGATGCAGAGAAAATCGCAGTGGGACATAATGAGCGCGATCGATGTGCGAGGTCGGATCAGGTATGTAAGTATGAGAAGCGTTACAAAACAAGTGTGTATTTATCCGAACGACTTCCGTTAGCTATCATCGACATCCTTCAAGCTTTCAAGTTACAGAGTGATGCAATAGCCAAAATATATAAGTGTCATATCTTATATTGGGTCAGCTACTGTAGACTATGCAATAGCCTAGTTCAGCAACCCTAAATGACAACGAACTCGAAGGCATAGATATCTCTGACCTATGGATACATACCTGGGAAGCTGCCCTTCTGAGGATAGTCGCGGCTCAAGTGACATGATTGCAATGGCGTGTTGCATCTAAAAATGCTCGCCGAAAAGAAGTCCAGAGTTGAATTTAGAACGGATGTCATCATGAAACCATCAAAATTCTTGCAACATGTCAAAGCTCTCACGTAGGTGATGAGGTTCCGAGTATGGAGTACACGAGGTGTCGTCTGCTGCGCATAAGTTAGTAAACGGGAGTCGGGCTGCCCGTGCGCAGGTATGTCATGGAATCTCACAGTCCACAGGCGGTAATCGAGAAAAGTTCCCCTAACGTAGGTTGTCGTGATCCTCGGTATTTGCGGAATGTCGGTTTCGAAGTTCAGCAAACGGCTGCTGCAACATACACCAAAAGCAATTACTGGGCGTGTTCAATGTTCATTTGAGCAATGAGGGTAACGAGACTCTGATACGCACGCCTGCTGAAAAACATGTTGATGCAGGTGGCTTTGACATGCTACGAACGCCTCTACGCTATTTTTTCATCCTCCCTGGGAAACCGATCTTGGGCGTCACCCTGAAAGTGGTCGGTGTAACAAACTCGAAAAGGGGGAGGCCATCAAGAACGGCGATTGGAAATCACGCCTGCCAACGGCCATATGTGGCGAGTTGAGGATGAGAAGGGTTGTCACTGTTTTGCGATTAGTAGAGTCTCCTGTCACTTGATAACAGATAATTACATAACAATATGCCGACATCGGGCTGAAGTCACAACTTCAATTTCCTTGCGGACTGCCACTGAACTGCCTTTTCTATTATGTACAGTGGATTCATATCAGTCTGAACCACGAGATATGATGAACATCAACGTAATGAATGTGGCATGTCTTATGGTTGCATTGGTATACAAGAGGACAAGCAGGAGTGTTGAAGTGACCTGCCTGGTGAGACGTGCTTTACGATAACTGGCAAACCATAGAAGGAAAATAGTCTTCAATGAGACTGAAAAACACCAAGGGAACCAGGAAGTCACAAGTTCGATGCTTCGAATTCACGCACCAAGATAGCTATGGTGAATCGCGATAAAAAGCGAGTTAGTGCAGCTGGGGCAAGGTCACGTACTTTGATATCTCCTTCGTCGTTGTCACAGACACCGTGGCTAGACTCATTACTTAAATTCTTGAATGGTGTATCCCCGTTCGACCTCGAATGTTTCCAGCAGAAGTTCTCGAATCTCGTGTAGACACAGATGTGTCATGGCGCGTCTATATGGCCCAGGTCAATGACCGGTTCACCGTGACGTTGTTCGGAAGACCGATAGCTTTCCATCCGGTATCCCAGGAGGCCACTGGATGGTATTTTTGAACGAAGTTGTGGCCCATCACTGTACTCGACCGTCCGCCGAGTTGCACAAGGGGTCATCAGCCGACCTCACGACGGGCAGAAAGATACGCACGTCTGACAGTTGAGATTACTGAGTATCGCAGTGGTACTTACATATGGGTCTGAAACTCTAGACCTGACTGTTCGGAGACCTTCGGAGGCAGTATTAAAGTTCGAACTAGGTAGGTCTTGGTACATGAGAAGGTTGTCACGTGTCACATTGCCTTCGCGATGGCTGAATTCTTCTAGTTCAGAATTTCTAGCCCCACCATTACCTCCACCTCCTAGACAACTCCTAGACGTCTCTGATATCCTGTTCTCTTTTTTTCAAATATTCGCCTAGACCTCTCTTGTTGCGTGCGCTAGCACTCTGTGTACCTGGATTGACTAGACTTTTGTTTTAGTCACCGGCAGACGGCCAGCATCCTAGTCCAGTGAGTCTATTCTTCATATTTAGACAATCGGATCCGTATTTGCCATGAGGCTGTTGCAAAAATCATTATACAAATCGTTCAAATGAGCGCAGCCTTCCTTACTTTCACTCACTCTTTCGTTCCTATTGTGCCGAACTAACGTTCTCCCATGGACAACCAGGAGCCGCATCCTGAAATCACTGTTTCTCCACCTCCCGTCACCATGTATCCCAGTAATAGCGCACATTCTCAGGACATTCCTTACGATCCTTTGCCCTTGACTCAAGATCCACCCAGGGACTCGATTTATAATGATCCTCCTTCTCCCCATGCTTCGGGGTTTGAAACTCCTCCTGTCGAAATGTCTTATTTTTCTGACACCATGCCT
This sequence comes from Suillus lakei, assembly GCA_016628065.1. NCBI lineage: Eukaryota > Fungi > Basidiomycota > Agaricomycetes > Boletales > Suillaceae > Suillus > Suillus lakei. The sequence goes on from JABBWA010000451.1 coordinate 5,421, forward strand.
CCTGGTGCAGCCCCACCACGCTTTCTTGGCGCAGCTTTGTACGACGATCCCTCTAACAGATATCGAGATTCCTTCGCGTCGCAAAATACCCAAAATACCTTCAGAACCGCACTTTCCGCCGCCAACTCCTCTGTCTACGCCTTGAATCCTGGCACTGCTGGAGCAGAACATTCTGGTGCCTACCATGATGATCCCCATGACCCTGAGTATAACCCTAGCTCTGGTCAGGGTGCCGGATCCGACACTCGTTACCTTGCTGAGAAGCGGTCAGCATACACCGTACCACGCATAAAGTCTAAGCGCGGATTCATCATAGCTGGCTCAATTCTTGCAGCTGTGATAGTACTCGTCGCTGTCGTTGTCCCCATATATTTTGTCGTGATCAAGCCCAAATCATCGAATAACAGCTCCGTCTCTCCCAGCAGCCCCACCTCGACCTCGACCTCGCCCGGCCAACCTGCCTCTGTTGCTGTTGTTACTGGTGGCGATGGTAGCACGATCACGATGGAGGATGGTACTAACTTCACGTACTCGAACCCTTTTGGTGGCACCTGGTATTGGGATCCTCAAGACCCATTCAACAATAATGCTCAAGCTCAGTCATGGACACCTGCCCTCAATCAGACCTTCGGGTTCGGCACGGATAAGATTTTTGGGTATGTTTTTCGCGATCGTTCCAGGCACCTCTGATGACCCATTTTTTCCAGCGTTAACTTGGGTGGCTGGCTTACTACGGAACCCGTGAGTTGGTATCAGTTTGACTCGCACATTGTACTGATGAGTTCCGTTGTAGTTCATGCAAGTCTATTCTCGTTGCTGAGAACTTTGTACCTTACTTATCTTTATCTCAGCGCACCCGCTCTTTATCAAAAATACCCCCAAGCAGTCGATGAGTGGACACTGAGCCAAGCCATGGCCGCTGACACAGCATCAGGCGGTTTGTCGCAACTGGAAACGCATTACCAAACGTTCATTGTAAGTTTTCTCTTGCGTGGCAAGTGGCGGAGATGTTAACCGGCTCCCAGACGGAACAAGATTTTGCCGAAATTGCTGGAGCAGGACTGAACTTCGTTCGCATTCCCCTTCCATACTGGGCGATCGAAGTCCGATCAGGCGAACCTTTCCTCCCCAAGACCTCGTGGACGTATGTCTACATCATCCTTATAATCTTTTACACCCTGCTGAAGCAAGTTTTAGATATTTCTTAAAGGCCATCCAGTGGGCCCGTAAGTATGGTCTTCGCATCAACCTTGACTTCCATGCGCTTCCTGGAAGCCAGAACGGATGGAATCACTCTGGCAAGCTCGGGACGGTCAACGTACTTTACGGCCCGATGGGCATTGCAAACGCCCAGCGGTCACTAGACTATATTCGGATCATTGCGGAGTTCATCTCTCAACCTGAGTACAAGGATGTTGTTGTCATTTTTGGCATTACAAACGAGCCTCAAGGCACTTCGATAGGCCAGGATGCTCTCTCTCGGTAGTAAGTGTATTCAACGTGGACCACCGAACCGTAACGGTAACATAATTCGCACTGCAGCTATATGCAGGCATACGATTACGTCCGCGAGGCTTCAGGCACTGGGGAAGGCAACGGGCCCTTCATTTCCTACCACGATGGATTCCTCGGTCTACCTCAATGGGCCGACTGGCTCCCGAACGCTGACCGCATTGCTCTCGATGATCACCCTTACATTTGCTTCGACAGCCAGTCTTCTGCCCCTATGTCGTCTTACGCTCAGACTCCTTGCACTACCTGGGGTAGCACAATGAACACATCCATGGGCGCATTCGGGTTGACGGCTGCTGGAGAATTCAGCAATGCTGTTACTGACTGCGGTCTCTATGTTAACGGCGTGGGGCTTGGAACACGTTACGAGGGTAACTACACTCCGGGAACTTGGCCTGTCATTGGGAGCTGCACGCCATGGACGGACTGGCAGACCTGGGACTCGACCATGAAATCGGGCATCCAGCAATTCGCCTTGGCCAGTATGGATGCTTTGCAGGTAAGCAATCAGCTTTGGAAGTTGGGTGATTCCATATGAATTGATGTGTATAGAACTGGTTCTTCTGGACATGGAAAATCGGAAACTCTTCTACTTCTGGTGTCGTTGAGGCACCGCAATGGTCGTACCAACTCGGTCTGCAGAATGGGTGGATGCCCACAGACCCCCGTGTTGCGTCGGGGACCTGCGCAAATCAAGGCATATGGAGTCCTCCTCTTCAAGCATGGCAAACAGGGGGTGCGGGTGCAGGCCAGATTGCTGCGACCGTGACTGCGTCGTACACCTGGCCGCCTGCTAAGATTAGTAATGCCGGTTCCGTCTCCTTGTTGCCTTCCTATACCCCCACGGGAACCGTAGCAACTCTTCCTCCTCCCACATTCACATACTCTTCTGGTTCTTCTGTTAAAACCGCCAATGCTGGCGATGGCTGGCAGAATCCCTCCGACACTGCAAGTGGCATGGTTGCTATTGCAACGTGCAGCTATCTCAACCCATGGGTTGGAAATGCCGCACCACCTTCGCCCCTTTGCAGCAGTGGAGCCGCCGCACGAGCGATTCCTGATCCGCTTATTACCGGTTTCCCTCGTCGTCAATCATAACGCCGCTCATTAATTTGAGGACAGTGCTGCTTCATGTAAACTTGACTGGACTAAACTAATACTGGGTGTTTTGCGATTTTTTTGGGCTACATCTGTAGGACGATGGATTCATCAGTTGACTTGTTGAATGACCCCCTTATGTTATACTCCAACTGATCTTCTAACTATATATTGCACCCTCCCTTACTTTGACATTGCTGTTTTTACTCGTATCTAGGCACTTGACGGACCATTACATATTTTGCAGACATACTTTGGGCATACTTGATCGGTAGTTATAGGGCATACATCGGCGTCCACACTCATAACCATCCAGCTGTCATATTTATCGTCGTATCTCATGTTGCTCGTACTTATACCGCACTTAATTATGCTTGCTTTACGATGGCTGCAATGCCAGCCCCAAGCTAGTGCTCTCCGCTAGTCGTTGCGTACCGATCTTCCAAATCCTCTTGTCCTCCAAAGCCGCCTTCAAAATCATGAGCCTTGGTGGATGTGGTATTGTCATTAGATGCGGTGGAGCGGGTTTTCTGCTCCTCGCGGAGGGCAGCGAGCTGGGCTTGCTCCTGTGTATAGAGCTGATAAGCAAAGCTTGCCATGGTTAATACAATAGCCCCTTGGGAAGCCTCGCCTTCTCGTTAATGTATTTCGCTTCTTCACCTTGCTCCCTCGATCCCCAAGTAGGGTCCTATACTCATGAATGTCAATTGTATGATTTAGCTGCTTCACCTAGTACTTGCTTGTGCAGTAGTTCCGGAAGACATGTTGTGGTCGAGGTGGAGTCCAGTGGATTCGGATCCGGAGCGACGTCAATTGCTATAAAAAGCTCCGCAGCACTGCCTCAATTACCTTGTTTGCAAACCAAATTCTAACGCTGCAGTGCTGAACGCTTAAAGTAGATAATTGTAGACGGGTTGATGTACAATTGTGCCCTATACCAGAGCAAGAAGTGGACAGATAACTTCCTATTGTCAAATACGATGAGTTCCAAGGTTATGCAACGAAAAAGCGAGTGACGAGAGAACGGGAGCGAGAGAACGGGACGATGGTATGCGATGGATGGAAATGGATATGTATGGGATGTATTGTAAACTAATGGGATGATGTGCTCCAGAGCACATCAATCAAGGATGATCCAATGGAACGACGATGAGAATAAAAAGCACAGGTAACAGTCATGGAGGGAAATTCTCATGTGGTCCTGAGTAAGTGTTTCTATCTATAGAAATCGTCAGCATGCTTTCCGGAGCAAAAGACTACACTACAGAGACACACCTCTTGAAAGAGACAGGTACACTATCTTGAGGACCAGCCTCCAAGATGCGAGATACGCGAGTAAAGAAGCCCTCCTTGTTCAACTGTTCCTTACGAGACGCTCGCTTAGTTTCAGCACGTGCGATCTTGGCGCACGACCATGGGCGAAGGGGCGTCGCCGTTGCGAGCGGTCTCTGGAACAGAGTAGTAAGAGAGCCTCGGATGCTGGACGTTGCAAGGTCTTCGTTCGAATTCGTGAAAAGCTGCACGACTGGTAACCAGTGAAAGGGTTGCTTAGCAGCGTTGGGGCAGATCTCAGTGTTCGGTACAATATGAGCCGTTCGAGAATTCGGAGAAGGTGAGTCCAGGTGCCCAGCTGCTCGAGGACTAGCACGCTGTTCTGATGAGTTGCTTGTCATCTCAGGGGATAACTCCCATCCAGATGTAGGAGTATTGGGGGTGTTGAATTTGTCCCTGCTGGGTCTTCGATATTCAGATGAAGGCTTAGTACGTGCCAAACCCAGCTCTGGCGGCTGGGCGAGGGAGGTAATATCCAACGCAGGTAAGACCTTCACAATGACATAAGCCTCGGCATTAAGCCAAGAACGTGAAATGTAAGACATACCTTTGGCATTGTGCGTATCCGCTCCTGTTTGTGACCTATCATGCTGAGATTTGCCAAGGAATCTCGCGGGCCCCATTCTGACACTGCCGTGACAGAAGTAGCAGGTGACGAAAACGATGGGCTGTCTACCGTTGCAGACGCGACGGTTGTAGTCTCATCGTGCCCCAAGGAATTCATCTGGGATTTGACTGGAGTAGACGCTTCACTAGATACGCATGAAGTCGGTAAGCCTTCCACGGTGGCCGGAATGCTGGCCCAAACTGCGGCAGTTCTCATTCGCAGACTGGTAACGCGATTTGCTATGCGACTACCAGGAGGATCGGGGTTTATATCCTCCTGATTCGAAGATTCTTCCATTGCGGAAGATATAAGCCCAAAGTCCGCACCGCCCTCCCAATGTTCAGTCGGCGAGGGCGTGACAGGATGGAGGACGCCATCTTCAGAAACAAACAGGGTATGTCTGGATGAGTCTGGGGCAGTAGAAGTTGTACAATTTAATGCTGCGGGAGGTATTTGGGCCGACTGAACACAAGTGAGTCGACTGCAGCACATAACAATGTGAGAGAACTGACAGTATGCTTCTTGAAGACGCTAGCCAGAGACATCTTTTTGAAGCGAGTAACATTGGAGAAGAAGCGAAGCTTGCGAGCCTTCGAAGATGAAGGAGGGGATGTTGCATCGTCAAAGGTCGGCGAGTTGGGCTCGATCACAGGATTTATATCCGCAGGTGACTTGATGGAAGCGGAGCCCCCGCTCTTGCGGCGGAAAGTGAGCCTGGTCTTGAGCGTGTCGCTGATAAACATATTGTCGACAGGCTTGATGGTGGTGCTAGAGAGAGGTCCAAGGAGTGATGTGCTAAACAAACAACCTGAGATTTCAATTGCAACCGTCAGTTCCGTGACCCTCGAACATGCTCAGTATGAAAGGGAGATTCTAAGACATCTAGCGACTCTCTTTCAGCTTGAAACAGTGCCACATATCTCATCGCTTTGATCGCCCTCCTGAAACGTGACGAGACACGGTAATACTCACAGACGGCAGCATACTCCTGAAGGAGTAAGATATGTATACAGATAGGTGCAGATTCTACTTAGACTTGAGTAGCTTGATGAGTTCGATCGAGGGAATGACGGTTTCGTGGACTTCGAGTCCTGGTTTGCTCCTGACAGTGAAGTTCAACCTTGATTACCAAAAACGAACATCTCATGTGACTGTGTCTGTTTGGCAATAGCTTCGGTTTCAAACAACCACGGCATTTCGTGAGATTTACATTACGGAGATCTTACTGGCTGTCAAAGTCATGGAGTGGTGACCACCAAAACGAGTCACTGTGGATCATGAGTGATGTGGGTGGTGTCTGACAGTCCATGGCTTGGGCTCGTAAAAGTTGAGTCTGGGCCCTGGTCTAGGATCATGCGTTCGATCTTGCCAGTCTGCTCATCGAAGTTATAACTGAATCGTCTGCAAAAGCATTACATTTCTGAAATCTCGGTCTCACACCAGATGTTGGGATATTGGTATCATGCGTGTCAACGTCGAGATCGAATTGTGCAGCTCGTGTGCTGGACCGTACACCAGTTGGCCAGGTGAATTGACACTTGCCGTTCGGATACCTAGTAAGTTTATGAATCTATCACAGGTCGCCAACGGCGCACTCTACTCCGGGATACCTGCGCATTTCGATTTTCGCGATGGTATGATCATGGCTGACTTGTTTCAATGAATGTGATGCGTTGCAGAATGCCCAGTCAACTCAGCTCACTTAATTTGTCAGGACATCGTCTATCCCCACTCACGGTACGCTGCGAACTGGATCTAATGCCATCCAAGGCCCACCGGCTCCAGTGGCCGAGCATGTAAGAAAATTCAGTTCACATGAAAATTTATCCCTAAACATTACAAAAAAGACAGAAAGCCCAACAACACAGAAGACAACAAAGCCAAAAGAGATATAACAGGACGATGGACAGGCGGCGCCCACGATACGTACTTAGTCGAACCTGTCGTGGGCTCCGAGTTTCCGCACAAACCAGAATCCTGCAGAAGAACGGTGGGATAAAGAACAAGAGGCACACCTCCCAAACTATACTGCGCGTCGATGGTACCATTGCTGCCCACTGGCCATTGTTGACAGGTCAGTACACTATAACAGAATGTGAGTTCTGATGCCCGCGGCGAATTTGAGAAGCAGCTAACTTGGTGAGTGACGTGCTCGCAGGGTACGGGGTATACACGGGAATACTAATATTTTGAGGCTAATTATAGGGTATGGTAAGATCAGAAAAGATCGAAGATCGGATGAAGGCTTACGGGAGATCCGATATTGGTCATGATGGAGACACAATCCCCCTTCAAGGTTGCGATGCCGTATGGTGAAGTTGTGAGCACCTGTGTTGGCGTGGTTGCCCATTGTGTATTGTTAACCAAGAAATTACGGAACTGTGAGGCGCGATGTTCAACATTAGGCCCTCAAATTCAAACTATGGCATACCTGATTCAATGTGGTTATGAGTTGGTATGTTGTAGTGTTGGCATATTTCGAAGGCCACATTGCCTCGCGATTATACTGCAACGGTGTTAAGGCGCATCGAAATACATCGGCAGAATCAACTTACAGGATCGCTATTCCCGCTAAAGCCTTGCTCTTGACCATAATACACAATGGGTATGCTTGTGAAACGTCAGCGATTTGTCAGCGAAAGCGGCGATGCAATTTTACCCATCAGTCATGAAGTTGAACACCATGGCATTGCTGTTTCGAATCAGGATCTGCGGTATACAATATGGACAAGAGCTTACTATAAAGTTTGTGGATCCATAGAGAGATTTGCCCAGCGAGGGATGTCCTGATTTTCAATAAAGTTCCCGAGAAGTGTGGGGTCCTACAACCATTGGAATGCATCCGTAGACAGGCATGGATCACATACTTTGAACTTTGTTACCTCCTGCGCAATCATATCTGCAACGGCACTCGTATTCTGTGGCCCAGGAATGGTGAATGCGTCAAGGAGCGCGGTGTACATGGGATAGTTCAGAATTGAGTCAAGGGAATCGGGTCCCTGAAAGAGAGCTGCATCGCTGTAATGCAAATCTTTGTCAAGGAGAGCAGGATAGACTGCTGAGACCTTACTCGATATCTGAGCCAAAGACTTCTCCTATGCAAAATACACCGGCTTTGCCACAGAACACGGGCCAGAAGCCGATGTTAACATGTCTACATCTCAGTTAGCATGGGTGGGGGGGATGAGGGATGTCATACTTCGCAGCTGACAGAACCTTCGTTATATTGTGATAATAAGACTGCTTAAACACACTCACCATCAATTCGGAGTCCATCAATGCTGTATTCCTTAACCAAGGACTGAATCCAGTCACCGAACCCGGCAACAACAGATGGGTCTTCCGTGTTGAGGTCAGGAAGAGGAACAACGGTGTCGCCCAACCAGCATTGTTCCTCGCTAGTGGTGTTGCTCCAATCTATGGCACAGTATGGATGATATTGCGACTACGTGCGAACGACTCAGCAATTGAATGCGTGTAGCACGCAGAAAGGTAATTTTACCTGTTCTTTGAACATGTATGTAGATAAATCGGGGGTTATTGACGTAGCCATTACATCGTTGACAACGATATCAACCATCAAGTACCTTGAAAAATTCAACGATGCGAATGCTAGTCTGTGAACACACTCACATTCCACGACGATGCAGTTCATCTGAAAGATCCTTGAGATCGTCAGACGTACCAAACCGAGAGTTGAGTTTAGTAGCATCCGCAATCCAGTATCCGTGATAAGGGTCTCCATATGGCGTTGGCGGACCCTCGTAGTTTTGGGAAACAGGACTTATCCAGACTAAAATATCAACTCAGACATGTTGATAATGCTGAGTGAAGTTGTAGGTACCTGCCGTGAAACCCGCGTCTTGGATGTAGTCTAAATTCTGGCGAAGACTATGGGAAGTCATGAATGAAGTAAAAATGGGTGCTTGTGCTACTTACGAATTCCAGGTCCCACCGCACCACGTACGGCTTCCCGAGGCGCATTGATTAGGATCAGCGCCTTCGGGCAAAGCATATCTGTCGATGATGACTCTGCGAGGATTAATCAATCAGATACTTGGTGAAATGGGTAAACATCCGCACTGGTAAATTGAACGACCTCGCCATTGGTCGGGAGTGGCAGCATAAACAAGGGGCAAGGCAAACGCGAGAAGGGCAGCTGCGAGAAACGCAGCGTATGACATGGTACGAAACAAAATGAGCGTGAGGTATAATGAACGTAGAGACCAGCAGATGCCAGCGAAGCTTGGGAGAAAAAAGAGTGAAGATCGGAACGTTTGGGACACAGCAATGGGGCAGGCTGGAAGAAGGAAACGGACCAGAGTTCTGATCGACTTTTAGTAGTGCGGCTTGCCCGAATTGGGAACCGTGGAGGTGCCGAATGACCATCATGTGCGTAGTTGGTAGCAGGTACCGAATGACCTGATTGACCAGAATGATCATATGAGCTCCGGAGGTAATCTAAAGCTTGAGTACATGCAGATCTTCCCCAGGTGATCGCGGCAGTTGTGGCGACTTCACTATACAAAGTACTCACCTTGTAAAGTCCTTACAATATGACGATGAGCGGAGGGAACGCGCAGTAAGTAGCAGCAATATTGCATTGGTAACATACAGGCTTAGAATACAGTTCATGTCAGTTAAACTAATTTCCCACAGACGTTACATACCGTACTTCCAATGACACTCGAACATCGAACACGGGCCTATAGGCTCATCTACATAGGTAGAAAAGAGTGCACAATCTAGGCCATCAGGGAAACGTAATTCACTACAGAGTGCTACAGAGCGCTTTGTAGCATTCTGTAGCACAATCCAACCCGCTGATGCCATTGCAACGTTATGTAGCAATACCTAAAAGTACTGGTGACCCCGTCTATTGAACAGACTGGAAAAATCTAGTCACCAGTCAGGCGGATGACTGGTTCCATCTTAGGCCTTGCCAAGGTTTGGAAATGGAAACCACTGTTGAGAATAAAACGTTGACCAGGCGGAGGCTTGGCATCTCATTTTCAATTGCATCCGAACCTAGGACATATTATGTCAGTAGTGTGTGGGAACCCCAGAAACAGCTGCCGCGGATCTTGCAGCTGCGCTGTCCGTTGCGCTCTAAGTTACGGTCTTCATAAATTTCAGATGACTTCTGAGGGTGCTCACACCTTTACCAAGTACGGTTGGCTCGTATGCCTATGGGTCCTCACCGTTTCGTTCCAGGTATTTACCCAATGATACTCCCTACCCAGGTTCATGCCCTGATCACGTCCTTCTGCCAGTATGGTTATCACACGTCCGGTTTGAATCAGCTACAAGCTGTCCTGACGTGTAAAATCGTTGATCCAACTGCCCCAATGTACTATGGCCTGCCCACATGTATCCCCATGTCCGACGCAACATTCTCTGTAGTGACATCCATATACACCTTTGGAGGCTTCTTTGGAAGTCTGAGCGCTAACATCGTTATGGACCGTTATGGGCGGAAAGGCGCTTCTCGTCTCAGTGCAGCGCTTACAGCTGCTGGTTCTGCAGTATTCGGACTGTCTTCTTCCGTCGGTCCGCTTATTCTGGGCAGGTATGTGCTTCATACCAGCAACGTCCGTTACTTCAATTTCCCACGCCCGCAGGTTTCTTGTTGGCCTTGCAGCAGGCCTGGGCATTTGCCTTTGTCCTATATACCTGTCTGAGATCGCACCTGCAAAAATCAAGGGAAACCTGGGTTCGCGCTGTTTCTTTTGTACCAGTTGTATTGATTGACTTTTTCATTAGGCGTTCTAACACAACTAGCTATAGTGATCGGTATCATGTTCACCCAAGGATTGGGCTTCGGTCTCGCCACTCCCAGACAATGGCGTTTGGTGCTATTCATCTCGTCGGGAATATCCATTTTCCAGTATTTCATCAGTCCGTTAGTCGTAGAGTCCCCCTCGTATCTCAACCGAAAGGGACTGGTAGATCAAGAGAAATTAGCTACTCGCAGATTGTGGGGCGAAATCCATGGTATTTCGCGTACAGATCGTGAGCAAATACTGACTTGCCGAGACAATTCTCTGACCTTATCTTTAGCTGAAGAACGAGACAGCGAGGAACCTCTGTTGTCAGACAGTGACAGCGCTACAGAACGCCTCTCAACTGGTCGCCATCCTGCAATAACGATTCCTCAACTGTTCGCATCTACTGAACTTCGCCAGCCTCTATTGACAATTATTGCCGCTATGACGTCCCAACAAATATCAGGAATCAACGCAGGTAAGCAGAACACTCTTGCACAACACAGCACTTCTCAATGTACCATAGTCTTGTACTACAGCAATGATATACTCTCCAAATCCCTTCCCGAACTAGCATCATATGTTTCGCTGGCAATCACAATCGTCAACTTTTTCATGACTTTTCCACCGATCTTCCTTATTGAGGCAAGCTTGGTCATGTTCAAGTATTTGCAGCAACTAAACACAGTTGCTTAGCGAGTAGGCAGGAAACAACTGATCCAATTATCAGTTGCTTGCGCTCTTCTGTCTCATCTGGCTGTTGGCTACGGGTTGAACAGCGGCCTCGTGACTTTGTCCAGTATTGCAATCACGACCTTTGTTATGTCTGTGGTTCATATCTAACTCATCTGCCCAACTCATACCATCTTGAAGGTCGTTTGCCTTTGGATTAGGTCCCATTCCGTTTGTCATCATCCCCGAGGTGGCACCACCCCATGTCAGTTTTCTCACGAAGCGCATCGTTCCGTCACTGACTCCATACAGGCCGTGTCTGCCATTTCGTCAGTGGGTTTGTCGCTGAACTGTAAGTATTCATCTATACCCTCGGGGTCTCATCTCTAACTTCAGCCTCCAAGGGTCGGCCAATTTTATCGTTGGTCTGATCTTTCTTCCGCTGCGCAATTTCCTTGCAAATGGCGATCCCATGAAGGAAGGAAGAGTATTTTATCTCTTTGCGGTCGCGCTGTTCAGCTCGACATTTTGGTTTTCGAAGTTATACAGGGGTTAAGGAGGTGCAGCGGGTCAATGCTCGGCTTGCATGTAACGTACATCTATGGCAATGATTTACTATTCGTTGACTCATTCGACGCTGAGGTGCACAGACATTTATGTGCGGACATTCGAGTCGTGTAAGTGTCGTCGCACAGTTTGCGACGGCGTCATGCTCTTTGATGATTTCTCATTCTCGTCACCTGGCATACCTGACATGTCTACTCGTTTGTGTCTGGTCCAAGATGAGACTTGAATGTCACCGTCAGAGGCGCAGATTGCTGACTTCACCGTATTCTGCAGAAACATACGAGCAGTCTTGAAGGCTCATCATGTTGGCGCGACGTTCATCGTGTGCCAGATGACGATTGCGATTGTGGTGCAGCGCCATCATTGAGCAGGTGGGTTGTTTGGGCACGTGGAGAATCGAAATCACCCATCATTGATATTACATATTAACATCCGACTATATGCCGCACGCACGAAGACCAGATGAAGATATGAACAGCTTCAAACGGCGCGGTAAGAGGGAAAGACCGAAACAATGCTGTCCTCGACCATGATGCTCGATCGTGTGCAAGGGGCATGTGTATATCCACATACCTCCGACAGCTGGGCCTCGGTAAAAATCACACATCAATATTGCAGAGAGCTTTAACTCTTCTTAGTACGTGTGACGTACGGCTATTATGTGAGTCTAGCATCAGTCACCTGGTGTGCGCTGAGTTCCATCATAGCATTGTCAATCTGAGACCAACCCATTGATCTTGGCTCCGAGGCTTCCACGCAATGGAGTTGATGCAGTAAGAACCGAGCGCGAAGGCTGTTACACTTCCTTGTAACCCCTACCAAACTGACACCTAAAGACCGCAACTCCCAATCCCGGGCCTCAGCTCGCGCAATGAATCTTGAACAGCACACCTTCACAAAGAATATCCTCATCATGAGCGTATCTTAATTATTGTCTACCTGTTTTTGACCCGTTTTACTTATTTTGGATCCTTTCAGCCTTGAACCATGTCGAGTCGAGTTTCTACTAATAGGGTCACAGATGCTCGCGGCCGAAAATAGCATTAGTCCTATCTGTCCGCAATAGGTAGACTCGAGCTATGCAATAGTTCTGATTTGATTCTGATGGGCCGTAGTCAGTATCGCCACAGGTCTACGTATATTTGAACGCGATTTCCTCAGCATGGCAGTGCAACAATGAGATTCGGACGACTTGTCATTGCCTTCGCAACAACGGTACTCGTCGCAGTTGGAAGCATCGGCCTTGGCAAACTCGCTCTCACTGCACGGAGGCCTCGGTCATCCAACAGCAGATACTTCAAAGGAATTGCTCTCAGCCACGGTACTGTAACGCTTATCTAGCGTCTCCTGCGCAGTTGGCTAACGATTCCACTTCTAGATTTAGCCCTTCAAGTGAATTTCGGAGAGCCAGTATGGATGCGCGTAGACCAAACAGCACACTATCGCGCAGATACGGATGAGGGCGGGAAAGAGTTTGCGAAACTCATTCCGCGCGGAGGACACACTGTTAACATCACCGATCCTGAGACGAGCGAGAGTCACATATACACGGTGACTCTCTTGCACCAGCTCAAGTGCTTGGGAATCATCCGCGACGACTACGCAGCAATGCGACCCCCATCATTGATGACTCGTCACTGCATGAATTATCTTCGCCAATCGATTTTGTGTCACCCCAATATGAGAATCGAGCCGGCTGTGAATAACCTTGGGTCCGCCGTCAGGGGATACGAAACTGTTTGTCGTGACTGGACAAAAGTTTATGAGGAAGTGGAGAGACTACATGTGATGGCTCCGGGTGCGTAAGAGGCATGAATACAGTCGATACAATTGTGTATCATAGATGAAATCTTATTGCTTGCCAGATTCTCCATCAGTGAACCAGTGAACAGATGAGAAAGTTATTTAAAGCGATATATTGTAGGGCGTCGCGACGATCTTCGTATATCTGCTGACTGCTTTCACATGGGAATTGTCGAACAAAGATGATTGTTGCAATCAACAAGCGACGTGAGTCAAAAAATGTAGCTTGTTGATTGCAACAATCCTACATGATTAGGAGCATGAGGGGTAAGGGCCGGGTAAGGCCTTCAAGCTTCAAGACTGGTATAATGGGTAAGATGTACGTATCATAGGCCCGTGATACCTGTTCCTCACTTTGTTTTCGATAACCCAAGCATCGGCTTGCTCAAACCAGTGGAAAACAGGTGGGGATACTTGAGCTGCCAAAACTTGTTCGCCACCTCTCGGGGTGGCTTGGTTCACTTCAAATCTGTTCGTGAGAGCCGCCATACTCACTCTTCAAAGTTCGCGTTCAGAGCTCGCTGCCAACCGCGAGATGTTTCTATCAACCTCACGTCATGGACTATGTAACTAGCCGATATGTACCCTGTTCAGGCAATATACAGGAATGACATGTCAACTTATAGAAACCGGACTAACGAAGTCACTGGATCGTTGTGGATGAACGGTGGATGCTCGCTGCTCGCTGTGAAGGTTCCAGGTGCAAACTGTGTTACCATCATACTAATAACGCAATCATGAACCACGTCCTAAGTAATATATAGTTACGTAAGCGACGGTGCTTTACTCGAAGGCGCGTGTGGTTTTAAGTCCCAGTAGGGGTACCGCTGTGAGCTCGCAATCCTGACAGCCATGTCTGAGCAGGAGAGACAAGAGATCAACGCTTTCATTTCTTTTTTCGCAACTTTCAACCTAGCTCGGCCAGTCACCACCGTCGCCGACCTCAGTGATGGCGCCGCGCTCTTCGATGCTCTCGCTCTAGTGTACGTCTCACGCCGTTCATTCATCTGCACCTAATTCAAGAATGAGCTGACCGTCACGTCAGAGATGCAGAGTACTTCAGGCAGTCCAGCAGATCCTCCACACAGCTCTCCGACAACTGGGTTCTCCGGTTCAGCGCATTAAAGCGTCTCTATCGACTTCTTACGCAGTACTTTGCAGAAGTTTTGCAGAACCCTACGAGTGGACTCGAAGTCCCGGATTTGCAGGCGATTGCGAAGGACCGCGATGTCGGTGCAACGCTCATCATGTGCCGGATAACCATCGCGATCGCCGTGCAGTGCGAGCAGAACAAGGAGATTATTGCTCGGATTCAGAAGTTGAGTGAGGGGGACCAGCATTTTTTGATGAAGGCGTATGAGCAGGTATGTTGATTGGGACGTGTGGAGGATTCACGATCATTGATGCGTGTGCATAGGTGATGGACAAGATCAGTGCTTCGCAAGGAGATATCAGTGTCGGAGAAGCCAGCATGACAGAGTCAGTCGTTGGTTGTGAAGCATGAGTTATCAGCGCACTGATGGGATATACAGAGACGACCACTACTACCGCATACAGTCTGAAAGAAGCCAGATCCTTACCGAGAAGGAGACTGTAGAGAAGGTCTACCAGACACTTCTTGAAGAGCACAGGACGCTACAAACAAATTACGACGATGCGGTATCTGAAAAAGATGACGCAGTGACACGGCTACGAGAAGCACAAAGGGACATTGAGAGCAGACGCAATGACAACGCGTACGGCATGATGCGCGCCGAGATCGAGCGGCTTCGGACTGAACTGTGAGTACACGTGCAACCTACTCGACTAGATCCCATCTTATGTCTGCGGAGATGCTAGCCAAAAGAGCGAAGACAATCTCGCCATGGCGGAGGGCGAGCTTGACAAACATACATCGTTGGTGACCGACCTTACACGCCGAATCGACGAGTTACAAGTCAAGGCTGACGAGGCTGCGCGCCTCAAAGACCAAGTAGACGAGTACGTGTTACCTTATCGTGCAATTCACGTTTGTGCTCACCATGCTTAGGTATCGACATGCAGCCGATAGACTACAGAAGACAGAGAACGTCATGGAGAAGTATAAGAAGAAACTTCAGGAGGGCGCTGACCTACGGCAACACGTCAAGGTTTGTTCTTTGTTGCAATTTCGATCACTTCAATGACATTGTCATCCAGTCGCTGGAGGCACAAAATGCCGATCTCGTCGACAAGAACGCAGCACTCGAGGAGGACTACCGCAAGGTCGCCGCATTCAAGCCACTTATGGAATCCTACAAAAACCAGATTGCTGAGCTTGAAGGAAAGGTCTCATCACGGTCACAAGAGGTCGAGACTGTGAAGTTCGAGTTGGAACAGGCCCGTACGAAGTTGAAGATCACTTCCGAGGAGCGCAAGAAGGACACGGAGATGTTGGAGCTCTACCAGGAGCGTATGCGCGAGATGGAACTAACTTCGCATCGGGCACCCACTACATTGAAGACGGAAACGCAGGCGACAGATCCTAGTGGGAACAACGATGAGCTCACTGAGGAAGAGCTCATGGGCGACTCGTTTGGTCTTGATGGAGAGCTAGATGACGCCATCACAGGAACGACGATGACAGATTTGAAGCTGCAGGTAAAGAAGTTGCAACGAGAGTTGAAATCCGTCAAGAAGAACGAAGCCGATGCCAGCCAAATACTAGTCCTCCAGAACTTGCTAGAGGACGCTAATAGGATGAAGGCTCGGTACGAAGCGGATTATATGACCTCACA
This sequence comes from Suillus lakei, assembly GCA_016628065.1. Lineage (NCBI taxonomy): Eukaryota > Fungi > Basidiomycota > Agaricomycetes > Boletales > Suillaceae > Suillus > Suillus lakei. Next base: position 21,533 of record JABBWA010000451.1, read on the forward strand.
TCGAGAAAAGCTGGTGTTGCAACGCGACCTTGAAGAAATCCGGAGTGGTAAAGCACTAGGAGACGGGTAGGTAGTTTTCTCCCATACAAGCAAACGATCTAAATCGTTCACAGGCCGGAAGCTGCGATTGCGCTACGACAACGCCTTAACGAGACGGTTGATCAGTTGGATTCTGTGCGGAAAGAGCACGCCGAGCTGGAAGTCGCCTTCGAAACTCAGAAGAGGGAGCTAACGATTGCCAAATCAGATCGTAAGTCTTTGAAAATCGGTAGTGCTACCTTTTTGACTGGTGGTGCTTCGCAGTGAACCTTGTAAACAAGGACCAGCTCGACATACTTGCATCATTGCGAGAATCCCTCAACGAAGACAAGGCGGGGATGGAAGCTGACATGAATCGTTTGAAGAACCAAATCAGGGAGCTGAGCGAGAAGAATAAGATGCAATTGGAGCAGGTCAATGCGCTCCTACTAGAGAAGGTGAACCTGCAGAGCGACGGTATTGGTCAGAGGGAGAAGATGCTCCAGCGTGAGCGAGTCTTTGGGTAGGTCATTGCAGTTATGGTGGTGGTCTGCATCGCTGACAGCTACTAGTGACCTGCGAGCGTCCTTGTCTGGCAAAGACGTGCCGGAAGACATCAAGGCAAGGTTACTAACATTGCATGAAGACAACGTGGTTGTCAAGGAGCAATTGAAAACCGCCCAAGATAAGCTTGCTAAAGCACGGCAGGTACGTGACACGGCCAGGAATTATATTTGCTTGCTCAGTCCTGCTCTTAGTTTATCAAGTCTCAGGATAAACTTTTCAAGGAGGAGCAAGCCAAACTCGGTGGTCGCTCGACAGTGAGTTTAGGTCTACTTGCCACATTAATGTTCTGATAAGTGTGCAGTCCTCTTTCGAAGAGGCTGAGGGCAGCTTCCAAACTCAGATCAATGATTTGAAGGAGGAAGTTCAACGCGAGAGGGTACGCGAACTTTGTATAATAAGCTGTTTGCTCGGAGCTCATGAATCAATTCATCCAGGCAATGCGTCTCGACGTCGAGAAGCAACACCGCAAAGAACAAGCGCTGATGTCGAGCTGCGTGTTCAACCACGGCATGGTCAAGCTTCGAAACGCATCAAATCCGTCGAAAGGGAAGCCTGCTCCCACTGCATGGCTCCCGCGGCAACGGAATGCGGTGAGTTGATCTCTGTGTGCTCTCACCTCGAAGCCTCATGTTGTTCTGTAGCTTGGATCTGGACTTCAACGATAGTCTTATCTTCCGCTCATACATATGTTTAGTTTTTCTGTACCTAATTCGGACCCATTGGAGATACCCCAGCACCTCAACTTGCATACCTTGGTTTAATGTCATGCATTCTTGTAGATTATCATCTAGACGCATAGAGATAGACGACATCAGACAGATTCACACCACAAAACATTCAACAAAGGCTTCATATGACTGCGCACTCAGACAATTTCAAAGATGGTTCAAACATTGCATTATATTCCAGTACTACACAATTTACGCAAAACTCATGCTGTTTGTAAAGCGCCATAAGCGGCCAAAAGACCACATAGTAACAGCGATACAAAGAGAAGGAGCTTAGGAAAAAAAGATCCCCCGACGACGCAAGCCAGTAGTGCAGCAGCAAGGTCATCATGTCCCTCGAGTTGCAAGCAGAGCTCGTGAGAACAAGGGCGGCAAAAATTTGATAACCAAAGAATGAGGGCGGTGCCCTCATAATAGTGGTTAAACTATTAAGAACAGATACTACACTTGATCTAAGCCAAAAGGCCAGAGTGGTAAGGATTCAATTTGTTCAAAGCTCCCTTTTATACGAGAGCATGAGTGCACGGACCACCAATTTCGACTGATTACCAGATTTGGAATACGACAGATTCCATTTCGAATGACTTCCACCATCGCGCATAGTCTGGTGCACATCGATGGAAGTTTTTGTGAAGGGGGCGGACAACTTCTTCGCAACGCTATCGCTCTCTCTGCACTATTGTCAAAATCAATATCCATACCAAATGTTCGCCACAATCGAAGACCTCCGGGCCTCCGAAAACAGCATGAAACAGGTATGTACTATTGGCTTTGCATTTCAGTTTGGCTGACTCCGATAGGGATCAACCTTGCAGCCGCGATTTGCGCAGCTGAAACAGAAGGCGTGCACTTGGGATCGACCAGTGTCACCTTCAAGCCAGGGAAAATAGAACTACCTAAAATATTAACTGCTGACCCCGGAACAGCAGGCTCGACCACTTTACTTCTCCAAGTCTCCTTGCCGTGTTTACTATTTTCTGCCTCGCCCACTTCGCCTTCCCAGCTAACTCTCCGCGGAGGGACGAACGCATCGCAAGCTCCTCAAATAGATTATACCCAGCATGTTTTCTTGCCATTCATGAAACGTCATTTCGGCGTGGACATTGCGCTCAAGATTATGCGACGAGGTTACTTCCCTAAAGGAGGCGGAGCCGTATTTTGTAGTGTTCCCCCGCTCACTGAGGCACTTCCTCCAGTAACGCTTACAGAGAGGGGCCCCGTTCAGGTCATCAGAGGTGAAGCACGGGTCGGAGGGCTTCCTTTCATTCTTGCCGAACGTATGAAGAACGCTGCGCGTGCTACACTACTGGCTGGGGGTGTCTCTCCTAATACTATCCGGATAAACGCAGTCAGAGAGACTCAGGAACAGGCATTCGGAAGTGGAGGGGGAATATTATTACTCGCCGAGACTGACAATGGGTGTGTGATAGGGGGATCTTCAGTCAGCACAAAGAACAAGGCTCCAGAGGAGATTGGCAACGAAGCTGCAGAGGAGCTCCTTCGTAATCTCCGTCATGATGGATGCGTGGACGAGTATCTGCAGGTCAGCGATTTGCTACGTTGGACCTCAATCCGCTAAACGCTCGACAGGACCAGATAATTATTTTCATGGCTCTAGCAAAGGGCCGCTCAACAGTCAAGACTGGACCTGTGACGGATCATACAAAGTGAGGTTGAACCGTGGGTATTCATCTACCATGACTCAACCCATCTTTCCAGAACTGCAATAAAAATATCGGAACAATTGACTGGCGCTACGTTTCATCTCGAGGAGAATCTATCAGGTTTCGTCATTATAAGCTGCGACGGCGTCGGTTATACCCCTTGACTGTAGTCCATAGAATAGATAAAATATGATGTGTGGCGGGGTAAGTTCATAGAATGATATTACAGGGTCAAATCGGCTAGCCTCCAGTACATACGAGTGTTCGTGACATCCAACATGCTCTATCGGTTCCAAGACAGCAGTGACATATCTCCCAAACGTCTGCAGCGCATTTAGCCGTAGTCCCATAATACAGGAGAAAAAAGGACCATACCTCGGTTTGAGAAGGTGTCGGATAGTTCCCGCTAATGCAAGGAACACAAAGACACCCGATGCTGCAACGTAAGCCCAACCCAGGAACGGGTTCTTGCCACCTATCCAAGAAACTGTGGAAATGACGAGAGATTTTGTTCCCTTGTAGCCCTGAACTGGATAATCTGCAAATAGTATACCAGTCAGAGGAGAAACTGTTGCAGTGACAACAACCATACTCATGTAGACAAGGACCTGATATTGGCCCGCAGGCAGAGTAGCAGTGTCGTTGCGCCCATAAAGCTTAGTAAATGTCGGCAAACCTGCTGTTCGCATCCAGTTCTGGAAGTGCTCATCGTTTTGCAGATTTGGTATCGAACTAGCGTTGGGGTAGCTTGGGTAACGCAGCACCCAGTTCGGAGGAGGGACGACCTCATCCAGGTTATTGGTGTAACCCGACGTGGCGCTGTATTTCTTAGCCTCTCCGGGCCAGGCGATGCCAGTGTGCGAGAAATTATAGAGGGAGCTGCCTGTCGTATCATTGACAATCGTAAAGCCAGAGAAAGTGTCTATGCAATAGTAGGTCGTCAGAATCAAAGACATTGTATTGTACTCAATGGGACGCACCGTTGAAAACAGAGTTAGCGATCAATCCGCAGGGGTAGATAGCCTTCCCGTCTGAATTAGCACCAAGAGGCTGGCAATTACCGCCACTGAGAGTGTCCGCGCTGACGTAGTCGCCCTGTAATTGAGAGGTGTCCAGACTCTGGACATATCGACGGTTGTTCTGGTAGAAGTTAGTGAGCTTGTAATACTGGAATACTGGGGCGGCCAGGTCGGATACGACGTCGAATTGGATGTAGCAGGAATGCTTCTGATCCTCTGGTGCTGAGTCATTATAGTAATAAGCGAATTCGGGAGGTACGATTGTTTTGTCCGAGTCTGATGATCGTAGGTTATATGTATAGGGCATGCTCGTGAAGGTTAGGTTGGTGAGTGACGTTGAGTTGGCCTGATTCCAGCATGTCGTATAGTCGAATGTCATTTCCGACACCTTTTCGATCAAAGTTGTAGATATTGAAAAGCACAAGGTAACCCAACACTCACAAGACTGCTACCCCACACCAACAAGCCGCCTATCGGTGCAAATATGATCCCAATGATAAAGAGGGTTGGGAGAACGGTTTTTGGCGTCAAGATAGGCTGCCACGCCTTGAGACGCTGCTGTTTGAACGCAGTATCTGGTGTAGTAAGCAGACGTCAGAGTCTTCCCAAGGGTTCTTGAGCAGGTGGACTAACTTGCTGGTTTCCTCCAGCTTCCTTTCTCCTTCTTACGCCCTCCGTTCTGGTCCTGGCCATTGTCGGAGGTGTCCTCACGCTTCTTTGCGCGGTTGAAGAGAGGCATAGTCGTGGTGAGGTACAAGTCGCTTAGGCGCAGCCACAGATGATGCAGCCGAATGCTTAGTAACGTCGAACAGCTATGCGTGGAGGCGCATCGCTGAAACTGCGCCCGCCGCTCAACCAGTTCCGCTTTTCATCATGGTATCCGCTTTTCTCATAGATGCTATCAACGATCCCACAAAAGTAGTCCAAGAACTTTATGAGGAGCACATCCTAAACATCGATCAGTTCCCCGCTCTCGTCGCTCGCCATTTTTCGGACGTCTTTCTAAAATCCGATGATACGCTTCGCGAGGTTGGGATATATGGACTCTTGCATTGACATCACCGTCGTTGATCCTGATGTACCAGGTCCTTCCGTTGGATGTGAACCATCCCCCTGAATCATTCACACATAGATCTTTGGTGCGATTTCACGCCATGGTACAGGATACTTCGTCTTCACCAGAGATGTATCTCGCGAGTTTGAACGAAAATAAATGCGGTGGTTGGGGGATCTCACAGAATATGCCAGCTAGTGAATGGCCTTCGAGTTTTGATTACTGTGACCTGAAAGAAGTTACTGCTTTATGGGCCGTCACGGTGCCAGGACAGACAGCTTGGAGAACAGAAGAGTTGGCTGCTCAATCGCATTCTGGTATGCTCGACGTGACAGACCGAGGTGCTTGCATCTGACCTTCACAGGTAGTTCGTCTAGTCAAAGCCCGCCCCAACCTCATAAGTTTCCTGTACCAAATGCGCCCCATATCGGCGTACAAGTCAAGGTAGACATGCATGATTGACCAAAAACCCAACTTATTCATAATTCGTTAGATTTATGACAACGAGGCCGCTCAGTCACTCAAGGCTACTGACGTTGTTACGTTTATTGGAATCTTGACGTCTGAGTTGTGAGTACACAGACCGTCTTTGCGACTGATGCTCAATTTGGGTGCAGTCTCGACTCAGAAGCAGATTCTTCTCCGATGGTCCCATCACTCCATGTTTTGTGCCATAAAGTGCAATCTACAGACGATGCTCCGCCCACGGAAGAGTTGTCGACTGTTCGAGAGGATCTCATCAAATGGATTGCTGACGAGGCCCTTGGAGGCGATGAAGTCGCAGCACAGTGGCTTGTTCTCGAGCTTTCCGCAAAAGCGTCAGTTTTTTCTTGATATATGAAAACAAGTTTTTTTAAAGCATGATACAGGTACGCTCGGGCCACGCCACTCCTGCCTCCATCCCTCACTTTGTCACGGTTTCCTTCACCCACGCCGTCATCTCCCGCTATACCTACCCTTCATTATGTACTTTCTGATTTGCTACCACAGTATCTTACTGTGCCCCTTTCCCTGGAACTTTTGAACAAGGAAAACTTTAGTCCCGAAAGCAAGGATGAAGACTTGCACTCGGGCTATCTGCAGGTCCCTCAAGGGACCACCTTACTTTTAACAGAGAATGGCGTGCAAGATGGCAAGCTTGTAGAGAAAGGTATCAAGTTCAATGGTACCTTCTGGCTTTACCGTCTGATGGTGATATTTTTGCTTTGCAGGTATCATGAACATCAGGGCTGTCCAGGAAGTTATGGATGCTCAGACGCTCGAGTACTCCTTCCCATTCAGTAAATTCTCATTTCCGACAGACATTGTAACAATCGTGCTATGTGATGGGCGGAAAAGCGCCTTCTTCCAGGTAATATAGGCGTCGACCTTCGTTACCATTTCAAGTCGCTCGCTCACGCCTGCTTCCGTGGCAGACGGGATTCACTGTACCCCTGGAAACAAAATCCTCGCTCAAGGACATTCTGTATAAACCAAGAGACCAGATAAAGATACCCGATACCGTAAAGCTGGCGGCATACCGTTCTTTCATGGCGGCTACAAAACGATGTTTTGAAACTGTTCAAGTCGCAGAGGAGACATCTCGGGTATGAATGGTATCGGACAGTGCGTCTGCATGGCTGACTTTGAAATAGCACATTCAAGAAGACTTTGTGCGTCAACGCCAAGAAGACCCATCCATAACAGCGGACGACTTGATTCACTTGATGAAGGTGGCACGGTGCGGAGCTTCTCATTGCTGTCTGTTTGACGGTCATCCCCATCTTTGAGACAGATTACTAGCGGCATCCATGCTTGAGCTGGAAGTCACCATTGACATCTGGGAAACGTCGAAGAAGCTTGATGCTAGTCGAAGGAAGAGATTGCTATGACCCAACTCCTTTTATCTGGTCACGGATTCAACCGTGAGCATCATCCATACGATCCCAGCAATACTCGCGCGTTGCCCGCAGACATGTGGACACAAGTGGCTGCAGAGTATCATATCCGACTGGTATGCTGCAAGTGGGATGATGCTTGCACGCAAGAGAAACTTATTAGAAAGAACTGTCGTCCTATGTAGTTGATCATGCAAATCCACGTCAAGTCATGACATTACACTTCAACTTGCGCACGCGGTGAGCTTGGTGGCTACAATACACAATAATTCGACATGTAACAGGGAGTGGGTTTACAATATAATCATGGCCGACCTAGTCCGTTCTCTGCGGCATTCATCCAATCGTCTGCCAGGTCATCCACTACATGGCCAAGTAAGCTATGTACAGCTTGGCGGTTGCTCCCGCTTCCTTCAAGGTAGTACTTGACCTAAACAAGTTGATACGGGCAAGATCAGACACATCACTGTATAGAGATACCCGAGAACGTTTACCTTTGGTTCTGTCCCACTTGTCCTGTGCAGGATGTGAACATGGCGCGTAGTTACAACTACAGTCATCATAGCTCACCTAATTGTCAGGACAATCCGAGAGTCGTCTGATTCAGACAGTGCTCTGAACTGGATCATATGCCCTAAGGACAGCGGTAATTTGGGTTGATAAGTCGGTGCGTTCGCGCTATCGTAGCCATGCCCTTCCGTTAGATCGACAACGCTCTGTATCCGCAATCCGCCAATTGAGGATGGATAGGAGCGTCCTTGAGATGAGCCCTGTCAAATGATGATGTTTATTCCTTGTCATTCTAATCACGCTGAATGATACCATATCACCAGAAGAGCGAATCTTCCTAAAAATATTATCGATGACAAGAGGGTCAGTACAGATGAAATAGCTGTTGCTTGTCTTTTCAGAATCCGTGAGATGAAATCCATGGTGACAAGCAAGTGTATACGGACCTCGAAATAACCATATCTTGATTTGCAAATAAACTCGTGACCACGGCAATGGCGAGGACGGCTCACCTTTGATATAGCTCTTGCAGATGTGCGCTTACTGTGGTGCCTCGCGCTCGCAAGCTTGCAGCAAGTTGTGCAAATACCATCTGGACGATCCGGGTGAAAAAGAAAGATGGGCGAGCAGGCCGACTCACGGTTGCAGCAACGCCATCTTTATCTCTGATTTCAGATCCAAACATGTACCCTATGGCTTCCTCATATCCAAACGGTACTTCATACCCCGCCTGGACAAGATCTAGAGCAGTGTTGCCAATGAACTTGAAGCCTATGACAGCACAAATCGTTTCCAGCGTTTCGCAGAAGACCTATCATGCAGTGCGCACCTGTGAGACAATCGACAAAGTGAAACCCTTCAATTTTCGCCATGGCTTCAATCATCTTGGAGCTGACTGTCGAAGCAACCATGGCCAACTTATCTAGAGGTAATTTCAGACAGGCAGGTAAGCGAATGATACCGTGCGTACCTATAGGCTTGCCGGAAGCCTTGTAGGCCTCAAACACATGATAGGCAAACAATGTGCCGAGTTGATCACCAGTGAATGTTACCCACTTTCTATCGCTGTAGAACGATCTCTTATAAAGTCAGCCAGTAGAAAAAGTGTCTTGCATACCAATTTTCAGCCGCAGAGAAGCGATCCGCGTCTGGGTCCTGTGCAAGGACGTATGATGCCCCTTTGGCGTTCGCCGTAGCTATGGCTAGGTCCTGAAAACATGTCAGCCAGTGCTTCAAAGATAGAAAATCGAACGTACGAGTGCACCTGCAAGCTTGGTCGTCAGGACTATAATTACAGAAAATGGAGGTAGTCATTACCCTTTTCTTCAGGGTTTGGGAACTTCACCGTTGGAAATTCGGGGTCTGGGTTCTGCTGTTCTTCGACAGGCGTATAAGGCGAAAATCCAGCAATCTCGAAGGCTTTATATGTAAATGGATCCCCAACGCCATGCATAGATGTGTTTACGAACGCCACCGAATTTCTGCCAAATCTAGTGATTCAATAGGGTCAGAATGGCGGGTGGTAGCTGACAACTCACGACAACGTCTTTGCGCGCAGATCGCTGAGAGAATTGAAGTACTCTCTTTTCATTTCCTCTGTACAATCAACGCACAGGCCCGATTCAATTACTTGTGAAGCATCATGTACTCTGGGCTCCAAATTTTGCAGAATGGACTGCGCGATTCCGATATCATGGGGCCCTATGATCTAAAAAGAACAAAATACTTAGTGCTGAAGGATAGAAATACAAGCCACACGGATCACTTGAACCGCATTTTCCCAATAAACCTAGCCAACGATCAATGTAACGCCGCGAGAATTGTAATCGGGGTCGAACCTTGTAGCCATTGTCTTGCTATAGGAGAACTTCATGAGTTAGTACAGACTCTAGACACATAACGGTATGCCCGACCTTCGGGTTGTGGCTTGCTAGATCGGAAATAAGCTCGGAGGTGCGCAATCTGTAAAAAGTGCAACGTACCTGTGATCATGACTCCACAGCCGGCATTGAGCGCTTTGACGGAAAATGGAACCCTTAGAGCAGGGTTGATCTATATCAGAAGCAATACCGTCACAGAAGGGTTGGTGACATACAACGGAGTGTGAACAAGCCCATTGTGCAGGTAAACCTTAACATTGTTGGCGATGAAAGCAGCTGCAGTAAGCTGGGCCCATCTCTCCGAGTTGTGCCGGTGATCATGTCCTACGACTACTCCACGGGTAGCAGCATTCTCGACGTGTTCGAGGACATACGCGCACAATCCCTGTTGCCAGGGTTTAAGTACGTCGTATGCTCGACGATTTAGACGTCTTGATCAACCCACCTGGGATGCTTGAATCACAATCAGGTCATTCATACGAGACCATCCGGCCTCCATCTTTCCCCTCAGACCTTCGTATATTAAAACTGTTAGGGTGTCAGAATGAGCTAACAATGAACATCCATACCTGCGGTGCCGAATTCTATGCGAGTCCTATGCTCGTCTCATGCTCAGCATGCCATCTTCGCCAAGACCGTAATGCTGGTGACACACCTCATACGTCTCTCCAACTCGTCGATGGCGTTATCATTCCACAGCTGTTCCACATCCTTTCTTGTTGATTCATTCTAGAGTAACTGTGAGCGACATTCAAAACAGCAGCCTCTAGCACGCACTGGATCAAGGCGAAGCCACTCCTTAACAAGATCTTCCAAAGGTGCACTCATCACAATGATAAGATCATGCACTGGTTACAGTGATATCGTTGTGTTGGACAAATATAGATGGAATGAACATGGAACGAATGCTAATGGATCTGGCAGCTAGTAGTACATATTTATATTGGAACAGACTATCGAAACATCGAAACACAAAAACAGACGATAAAAAGATCTCTCCCGGGCAGCATATACATGATGAACAAGGATTATATACAGGCACAAGGATATATTGGCGCATAATATTCACGGCGTCGCTCCTGAGCACCGGCATCCATCATGACTCACAGCTTGGTGTTACGTGGTGATGGATAAAGGATAGTCTCAAAGTCCAACGCTAGGCGGTCTAAAAGCTTGGCCTTCAGTACTCTCGGAACGCCCATCGAAATGTCTACCGAGCCTCTTCGAGATCGCCAAGTGCCATCGCATAGCCTAGGGTTCGATTTGAAGGGTCGAAAATAGAACTTCAAACTCCCAGTTGTGAAAAAACTGGAAGAATCAGGAAACCCGAAATGGGCGTCACACCAGTCAATCCTGTCAATCGCACAGTCAGGAAAGTTTCTGAGGAAGACCCGGAAAACTTATACGCGACATTAGAATTGATTGTCATCACGTCAGGGCGCGAAGCAAAGAAGAAAGATTTCCCAGCATTGGCAGTTGTTAGCATGATATCGCTTGCCACAACCATCCAATCCTCTAGAAACATCCGGTCACGGCACCGAACAATCGATTCCCTCACAGCAATGGCGATACCTCGCATGTGAGATGGCAGGACCCCGGTCGGGATCTGTGGGCGGATGAATAAACACTCGCTGCATGGGATGTGCCACAGACATTCTGAATAACATTTCCCGCGACATTGCTTGCGACGTAGTGAGCTTCGACACGCCGAAACTGCAGATCTAGCTATCAGAAGCAATTTGGAATGTACACAGAAAGTCTCACATTAGCAACATTCGTGACCATACGAATGGGCCTAGCCATAGAACGATTCAGAAGAGTGACAACATACGCTGTGAGGCAATCGTGCCACGAAAGATAGCCCTCCTCATTGGCACTGAGCATGGAGTGGAGTGCATGAAGATGATGTTCGTGAAATCTCCATCTTAGATTTCCCAGATCCTCGCAGGCCTCGGCATATTTGGCCTCGAGCTCATCGAAAGGGTAAGAGACCCACAAATGAGGCATCAGTGGAAGAAAGTCTGAGGATGTAGATGGTTCCGGGGTTCGGAACTGGTGTTTGTCGAAAGTTGGATGAGTGAAAACTGGCTCGACTCTTTGGTAGAACAGGGACAATGTTTGCATGAACCGACAAAGCGCCATCGCATCTCCTGCCATTTCCGACCTTGCTGAGAAAATGCTCCACAAGTCATGCAAAGGCCTACCGAGAGTGTGGTGCCAAGATACCGCAAGACATGTCCTATCCTTGAACGTTGTTATCTTGAAACGAACCAGGGAGGCACTACTATTGACAACGATAGCATCTAGTGGTGGTTGGCTGAGCAAGGGAGAAAGGTCGTCTTGTATGACCCAGTCTCCTTGAATAAAGAGGTAGACAACTCCTCCCCGCGATCCTCGGCCTCAACGGTCAGTCCGGAATTTGTCAGCTGAATCTAAAGTCCTTGAGTCTCGACCGAGCATGCATAGCTCCGTGGTACTTACAAACCAACGACCGCCGATTGTGCGCAGTTTCCCCGCAGCATGAGGGTACATTTGCAAAGTGCTTGCCAGTGCATCGTGGAAATGCTCAATGTCAATGGACCCATCGAATGCATGGACGTTGTCCACCTAAACCGTTCCCCTTATCAGAAGGAATGAGAACCAAACGGCTGAGTGAAACTTACAAAATGCAGCCATAGGTCGTGACCCGGAAGATCAACAGACTCACGACCTGCAAGTATAGTGGGTTGCTTGGGAACAACGTACTGAACAACTGGCGGAGACATTATCGAGACAGGTAAAAAGACAGGCCCGTGCTTGGGTTGAATGATGACAACCTAGTAGATATAGCGCGTTTAACATAACTGGTCGAGAGGATGTCGGCCCTGGCGGTTCCAAAGTTTGGATGGAAAATCTCCTTCTTGCAAAGAGAATATACATGATTTGAATACCGAAGGGTTGCAGATCCATTGCAGGCCCATCGGCTGAGACACTACGCGAGGAGCCACATTATGATTGGCCTTGATCGACCATTTGCCGAGCCCCTCGCAAAGTTGCGATGCGGCATCGGGCGTCATGCACATACGGCGAATGAACACGGCATTGCTCGAGGGATCTTTCGGCGAGATGTTGATGTTACCGGGCCTGTTCACGATAACTCCCTTACGGAACCAAAGCAACAGTAAAGATGCTGTTACAACGTGTGAAGTAATCGGTGATGCAAACGACACCATACCGGGCCCCAGAATCGGCGGGTGTAGGATACATAGACTGTTTGGGTATGCAAGTGACTGCAGGATGAAAATTCGTTCAGTGAGAGTCAGCCCATGTTCAAGAATAGAGGTAATCGAGTAGTCAACTAGCAAAGTGCACACCAATTTTGGTCACAAGCACTGTCACTATGTCAAAAGTATCAGTCACATCAATATCTGTCGTACGTCTCCGACACAAGCCAATAGAGGAAAGTTGGTGGCCAACGTCAAAAGGATACAGAATAATAGGATAACCGTACTGCAACACGCTACTGGACGATAACACCATCGTGTCATTGATTGATCGAAAGGTGACGGTGCAGCTCAATTGTGGT
>JABBWA010000452.1:0-34282 GCA_016628065.1 Suillus lakei
TTACATGTTTGTCAATGTTTCACCAGTAACGGCTGACTGCAGACAGTCAGATTCTAAAGCCCCTAGGAGATGTAGGAAACATTCTCGCTGCAGCCCTGCAGAGGCCTATTTTACGGAGTACGTCGAAAGCCCAGTTGTCCGGACATCAGTACAGTCACTCCAGTCATCTCTGACGAAACCCGCTCAAACCCGACGCTTTCCCGCGCTCTCCGAGCCTCGGACCCGCCGGAGATGCACCGGACCCGCTCGCATACCTTCAGAAACCCATCCGTCCTATGTCCTGTCCGTTCCGTCCAACCACACTGGTGCGTAGTAGCTTGGTTCCCATGGCTGATGCAGTAGGCAGCGTTATTACCTGTGTTCCCACAAGTCCGCAGTGCCTCATGTCAGTTTACATACCTCCAGACCCGATGTTTTCCTATTTTCGATATCCGGATTTCTACGTAGTTAGTTATATAGGACTGGTAGTACGACCAAGCACTCTTTACTTTACTGTAGGTGGGACTTTCCATCTACTTGGTCACATACCTGTCCTTACCTGTTACCTGGATTGAATATACCTGGTTATCACCCGTTCCGCACCCACTTCGCACCCGCAACCCTTGTCATTCGTTTCCCTTGACTTTCCCCTTGTTTCCGGACATAGTCCGACGCTTTCCACACCCATTCCCGTGCTATTACCCATAACCCGACGACCCGAAGCTTCAGACCCGCTTTTCCCGCGCTTCGGACTTGGTAGATTACCTTCGGACCCGACATTTGACCTCCGGACTTGGTCCGCATACCTTCGGACTTGTTCCTTTACCTTTCCACGACCTTAGATACTAACTTTCAGACTTATATCAGTAGCAGACCCCTTTAGGGTCAAACGTTCTTGCCTTGCAAGTGAAGCAGCAGGTATAGCAAAGACCCAACATTATATCCGCCCACAGCGGAGTTGTTTCCCACACCGACAACCCGAACCTTTGGACCCACTTTCCTGTGCATCAGACTTGGTACTATACCATTGGACCCAACATTTTAACCCTTGGACTTGTTTGCATACCTTCAAACTTGTTCTCTTGCCTTTTCACTGACCTTAGATACTAACTATCAGACTTATATCAGTAGCAGACCCCTTTATGGTTGAGTGTTCTTGCCTTACAAGTGAAGCAGCAGGCATAGCATTCACCCAACATTATATCTGCCTAGTGCAGAGTTGTTTCCCACACCGGAGCCAGAGATATGTAACAGGGCAGAGTCAGAGCCAAAGAGATATAAGACATAGAGGACAGAGTCCAGGTACTGGTGGAGATATAGACAGGATGGACTGAGGCCTGGAGCTGGAGGGCATTATGGATGGAAGGAGCAGGTGATGTGAAGAGATGGTGGACTGGATATTGGAATATGGAGATAGATTAGGGATAAGATCCAGAGCACCAGTGGAGAGCAGAGGTGAGGGTTATGAGTTATATCACTATTGAGGGGTAAAGGGGACTGGGCCAGACTTCTACTGAGTCCAATTGGACATAGTACCAGTCTAATGGAACTTCAGAGGTACATGGATAACTGATAGGGAGATTTGGATATGAGTGGAGGTTGATTTAGGCATGATATGGAGAGACTGATAGGGATTGATATACAGGATATAACATGGGGATTCTTTACCAGGCTTGAATGACTTCATAAACTTAATGTTGACAAATCTGGGCATCTTTGACTTCCTAGTGTGCTTTTCTTGAATGCACTCAACAATGATTGTTGACAATTTCAACAAGAATGGAATTCCCATCCTATTCATGGTTCTGATACCAGGGATCAAAGCCCTTAGGTCAGTGAATACTTGGTGCTATGGAATTATTATCTCACAACCATAAAGGATATGTGCCTTCTAGGATAGGCATCATTAGGTGTCTATGAAGATGAGTTTGGGGGGATCTGTCCTACAATCCTACAGTGCTATTGAGGTCCCAGATTGTAATTCTCCTTTTCAGAATGAAGAGGATGAAAGTATGTTCTTCAAAATACTTGAGGAGGTTGTCATAGAGGGTATTGTACCAGAGTGTCATATCACGTGTGGGGATCCTTATTAATCATTACTCTCAGCCCCAGATCAGTATTTAGTCTTATCTGAATCTCTCCTATCTGTGATCCCTGTATCTCCAGAATTCCAATAGACAGGTATTACCTCTGTTGCACTTAGTAGAACTCCATTCCAGTTTCCCTTTACCCCTCAATAGCTACCCACCCCATAACCCTGATCTTCACTATATCTTCTTCAGTGTTCTGAATCTGACCTCCAGGTCTTATCTTATCTCTAGCACATCACACCTCCAACTCCAGTCCTTCATGACCACCTAACTTATTCCTCCAATTTTCAGATTTCTTCTTTACTCTGTCCCATATCCCCATATCCACCTCCTGTTCCCACAATCACCAGATCTCCATACTTACATCAGTTTACTAAGCCAGATCTTTCCCCTTATAGATACCTCCTTTAGGTCTTTGACTATGTACATTCAGTCCTACAGTATATAAACTCCTGTACAAACTCTGTGTATCCTTAGTTCAAATATTATTGTACCATATGGGTCCTATTCTCTCTCTCCTTCTTTGGGTTGTATCTCCATGTCCTTTCCTACTCTGAGTCTTGGGACTTGTCCCTATTGACTATACCTCTGCTTCCCCTTAGAGTGATCTTCCTCCTTTCCATTATTACTCTGCACTTTGGCCAGGTAATCTTCACCTTTACTCCTGTCTTTACCTCAGACTGGAACCCCATGCTTCAGCCACCTCTAAGTCTCAAGACCTATGTCCAAAGACTACACCTCCACCTCTACCTTTGGATAGTCTACCTCTATTCTGTTCTACTCTGGACTTCATCCAGAGTAGTCTTACCTCTTAATCCCTTCTCTCTTCATTTATTCCTATCCTGGGATTTTCCTTCACACTCCAGAACTCTGCTGGACCTGTCCTTCATCCAGCCTCTAGTCTGCTCTAGACTCCTTCAGACTTCCATTCTAGCTTCTATGAAATTAAGGGCATGTACTTGAGTTCCCATAATTAATACATATACTGTTGCTGGTACTGAAGACTAAGTCTTCAGTATTCTATCTTTTGGTGTAATGGTTATGAAGCATGACAGCTAACCTACTTTACATCACACAACATTATGGGCTTAGGCAGCTAGTGTTCTAGGTCATTTTAAAGCAAATGTATTTTTCTAATTTGATAGTACTTGTTATGACCATGCCAAAGACCCTATAGGTATTGTAAGAATATGTAAGGTTGTGTAAGGAACTGGGGACAGATCTGGAGGGCTTTGCTTCAGCTTATGTACTGCACTCCTTATCCAAGTATTTGCCCTTTATTTCCAGGAGGGTTGAATGAAAGTCCAGAGTATTGTGGATATGTCCAGAGATTGGAACAGCTAACAAGTCTGGTAGACTTCCAAAGTGTGAAGGAGAAACTTAAGTCAGGACTATTTACAGATGGAGTCTATAAATAGAAGTAGATGGGAGATGGGAGATGGGGGAAACAAGAGGTAAGACTATGCTGGATAATGTCTGGAGTAAAAATGATCAGAGCCAGACTACCTGAAGGTAGAGCCAGAGGTGTAGTCTCTGGGTATGTACCTGGAGACTTTAGTGGTGATTGGAGTATGGGGATTCAGTTCAGGATAAAGACAAGAGTAAATGTGAAGGATACTTGGATGAAGTCCAGAGTAGTAACAAAAGAAAGAAGGTCACCCTAAGGGAAGTAAAGGTTTAGTCAATAGGGATAGATTCTAAGACTCAGAGTAGGAAAAGACATGGAGATCTAATCCAGAGAAAGAGAGGAAGAACAGAACCCATAGGGTACAATAATATTCAAACTGAGGTGCTACAGAGATATTATAGAGTTTATATACTGTAGAAATACTAAGAAGGATCAATAAACAGGAGTTCAGAGTTATGTATGGAGCACATGGAAATGTATTAGTAAGTATGTCTGGATCATAAGAGATGAATCCAGAAATTAGACAGAGCATGGATTGATGAGGAAGGCAGGAATATACATAGCTGAAGACTAGAGACAAAGGGGATAATCAAAAGAGGAGGGATCTGGCTTAGTAAACTGGTGTATGTATGGAGGTCTGGTGATCATGGGAACTGGAGGTAGAGACAGAGATATGGAATAGGGTAGAAGAAGTCCAGAAACTGGAGGGACAAGTTAGGTGGTCATGGAGGACCAGAGCCAGAGGTGTAATGTGATGGAGATAAGATAAGACCCAGAGGTTAGAATAGGAATACTGAGGAAGATTGTAGCAGAGATGAGGATTATGAGTATGGTGCTATTGAGGGGTAAAGGGGACTAGGCCAGACTTCTACTGAGTCTGTCAGGTGATAATAGTCTACAAGATTTCCAAGGTCTAGAGTTTGCAGATACAAAAGGTCTGGAACAGACTGAATACTAATTTGGGGAATGAGGATTGAGATTGGTAGGGGTGTATATATGGGATATGACAGTACTTGACAAAGTTCAGAATACAGTTAGGAACTCACCATGTACAAATTCTGCACCTCACTAACTTGTTTGAATTCTGGTCCTCTCTTCCATCTCACTTAGAATGTTAGAGCCAGTATATTGCAAGGGCAATCCTAATAAACCAGCATCTTGCTATTATAAAAAGTACTTTGCACTCACAAATGTTCCAGTTGGCCAAAAAGAACTTTGTGCAGAATGTTTACATGGGAAGAGCAAACATCCTTAACCTCAACAGCCTGCACCAGTGGCTGAGCTGTCAGTACCTCCCATACTAGATCAGACTTGGAGTGCTCCACTGAGGCCAAAATCAGCAGCCACAGCCACAAAAGAATGAGTTGGAGTGATGACTATATACAAGCAATCACTTGCTTGGCAAGCTGGATAAGGCTCAGAACTCAAATTCAATATATGGTCCAACAGTCAGAGAATGGCTACAGCTGCAAGAGGTGGGGTAATAGCAGGATTCCATCCACCTGCAAAGGGGAAATTCACAGTGAGTAAACTTGCCTGACTTTTGCATCTCCAGAATAATCAGTACTACCCAGGGCAAGGCTGTATTTCTAAGATAGGCCAGCTCTTTGAAACAAGGACAAGTCCAGATCAAAGTTGGTGCTTTCACTGTCTTGATCAATTACCTTGATGTATATTAGCCTAAACATGCTATGACTATGAGCTTACTTAGTGACTGAAAGGACAAAGGCAAGTTAATGATCACAATGTCTATTTTCATTGTTAGCCTGCTGAAAACCTCAATAAAAACAACAAAACCAAGACAATGCTACTACTCAGTGATACTTGTGCTTAGAAGCACTGGGTATAGTAGTTATTTAATTGGGTGGACTGATCCTTGTAGTGTGCCAAACACTTTGAGTGTTGAAGAGTTTGGGTGTGTGGAAGTTGGAATAGATAATGAGCTCAACAACTTCTGGAGTGACTAGCAGTGTTGGAGGGTGAAGAAAGTGTGTTCTGCTTGCAGAGCAGCTGACTGGAATGAATATTAGGCTTGACAAGGTGTAAGACAATGACAAAGTTCCAGGTGAACAATGTCTAAGACAATGACAATACTGAAAACTGAAAAAATGCGAAGCCTATCTGAGGCTTCAAAGACTAGACTGAAATGGGGACTGTAAACTTATATAGTTATTTTTCTAGCTAAAGTACAGAGGTTTATATACCGTTGAGAATCTGTGTATACTTGCACATGCAAAGCAGCACTCCAGATATATGAGTAAGACAATATAAAAACATGTAGGTGGGAAGAATAATGAGAAATGAGTCATATAGGGAGGGGATGATGAATCAAGGGGACAACCATTACAAATCAGGACTGCATGACCAATGATGATTACTCCTCTTCAGTAAGCATTACTAAGTACTGTATGGTGGCTGCACAGTGATGACATAAGCATTTTGACTAAGTGGTGGCTGTATATTGTGGCTGTGCAATGAGTGATTTATCCGATGTGGCTGTGTAGGATAATGATAGAGGTGGATGACACTCTGATATTCTAATGATCTAATCCAATGCTCTAGGGATGGCATGTAGTTGTTGGTACAGAAGTTAACATGCAGCGATCATGGAATATATACAGTCTGTAAGACCATTCCCCAGCACAATAAGGGGTTGATCATCTGCATCTGCATGGTGATAGATTAACTTGGTTGTTTGCAATCTCTTGGATAAGTGGTGAGGATAGAATGGTATGTGCATCCATGGGCATGGTGGTGAGAAGTGAGTGGATAATGACTGGAATGGTTTGATGAGTATAAGTCACTGGAGAGGATTGAAAATGGTAAGGAGATCAAATCAAGATGAAAAGGATGTGGTTTTTGAAGTGTTTGTGCAACATGCCAAGGTCTAGCTGAACATTGAGGTCATCTGAGAGTATGATGGTCAAAGATGGGAGAGCATTGGAAGTGTGTGAATTGGGGGAAAAGTGAATTGACCTTGTTGAATGCAGTATGCCATGATACTGTTGAAAATCACTTGAAAATCACAAAATTAAGGGAGAAGAAGGGAATTGAAAGAAGAGGAACATAAGAAGTGATAGGTGTTCTACATAAAAAGCCATGTTCTGGCTACCAAACACATTTGGTACATGACAATGGTGTGAGGAACATCCTCACTGTAGACTCACAAACCAGGATTTCCATCAGTCCACACAACACTCCCAGTCCCATCCAGTATACTCAGTCATCATCAGCAATGAGGCAGTCTCAAATGTGCTTGTTGATGCATTCATATACTACATGGGTAAGCATGATAAGTATTGGCTTGACAGAAACAACAAGGAGGCACATAGTGAAGGCACAAGTGCCCAGGATGCTCTTATCTAGTACACTACTTCATCAAACTGTTAATTCTCCTCCCCCTCTAGATGCCACTATAACACCTTCACCCTGGCAGTATGGTTCAAGCACAGTCAGATGTGTTTGAGTCAGTGAAGGATATGTTATTTGACACATCTGCAAGATACTGATTAATTAATAATATCAATCATACACATTTTAGCAACAATTTATTAAATTTTATATGGCCCTATAGTGGTAAGGTCAAGCTCAACTTTCTTTCAGTCACCAATCACTTCAGTGGCTTGTATATTAATTTGACTTCAAGAGATGGCTGCAATTGTGTACAATGTGTACAATTCTCTGTTCCTGTATGAACTGTCACATCACAGACCATCCAAGCATTGAGCTGGAGGGTCCCACTTGCCCTAAACTCACTCTTCAAGTGCCCATCACCAGTGCAAGTTGATTCAATTTTATATTTCTATATATACATTTATTATTAGCTGACTTGAACTGCATCTAAAAATGTGGATTTGTTTAAAAATCACTTGAATGTGCTTGTGAGCATTTTGAAAGCGGTTAGCTCAGGTATGCGTCCATAAACACCTGTTTTTGGTTATGTTAGACCCTGGTGTGAATTTTACACAAGACGGCGCGAGATCTTGTCGTTATTGCTTGATTATTAATGATCTATAATATAATCTACATATCATGTATCTGATAGCCGTGCCATAGTACTACTATTGCAAACAATATACCTAGGATGCATCAACAGAATCTACTTCAGATGCTGAGCTGTCTTCATTGCTTGCCTGTGATGGTCCAACTTCCAACACGTACTTCAAATAACTATCCAGTTCAGCTTTCTCTTTGTCGGTGAGGTTTCTGAACACTGCAATGATCTCTTGGAATTTTTCTTCATGGAGTAGACCACTGAAAGTGTTCAGTGTGATGATGAGTGATCGCTGTTCCTGCAATGCACAGTGTGTAGCGCTGCCGACCAATGCCACCACGTACTTCATAGCTTTCAGTGGTGATTTGCCAAGGAAGGTTTCATGTCCCGCGTGCCACACAAAGTGAACGATGCCGGCCATGATAAACACATTTTGGAATTTTGCGGTTACAATGAAGTCGCTGTGCTGAAAAAACCACATAGTAAGTATAAAACATTAGAAACTCGTGAGATCAACATACCTCATTTACAAAGTATGCGTGCATAAATAATAAGGGATCAGCACCTCAAATCAACTTATTTACCATCATTATGTGATAGTCCTTGGCTGTTGCAATGCTCCCTCATGGGGGGAAGAGGCTGTACGACAAGAACACACCGTCACATGAAAACTGGACTACTTTGCCTCGTATGGCAGACAAGGTGTTTGAGACCTGCCTGGTGTGGATGCGGGTTAAAAATTCTCGACCATAACTAATAAAAAAATTAGCAGAACAGCATGAAGTCAAGAATAGACTCACCATCATCCTCCAAACAGCGAAGAGTAGAGTCTTTTATTGCATCCTTGACTTGAGCAAGGTGTGTCTTGGCCTTCTGGGTCATTGCATGCTTGGTAAACATCACCCACACAATCAAAACCTTCACGCCCTTAATGGCGTGCTCGATATCTTCTTTTGATGAGTGTATGGTCTTCGATGTCACCGCCGGATCTTGGGTGACGAGTGGCTGTGGTGTTGTGGGATTTGTCGGTTCAGTGACACCGCGTGGGGCTTGTGGAACAAAGTAAGGTGTTCTGGGTAGTGTGGCCCTTGTATTGTGTTTTCTCATAGTGCATGCTGGCTCCCCTGTCTGCACAGCTGTTAGATATAATAAACAAACGAGGGGGGCCTCACGTGTACAACCTCATCGCAGGGTATCTCCCCCTGCCAGATCAGCACTATATTCATGGCCGGTGGGACCAAGCCGTCCCCCCGGTCCACGATGCCTGCTCCATGGTCGGGTGCTTCGTCGACCCATGGCAGCAATGGTGTTCCGTGGGCGTTGAAATGGCCCTGGTTGTAATTCTGGTTGTTGTAGAATGATGTGTTGTTGTTGTTGTTGTTGTTGTTGTTGTTGTTGTTGTTGCTGAAAGTGGGCTCCACGATCGTCAGGAAAGGGTTGCGATTGGAAGTGACCGTTGTTGTTGGAGGCATGCCGGTAAAAAGTGATCGTCATTGGAGTTGGAGGTGTGCTGCGGGAAATAATTGGAGTTGGAGTTGGAGGCATGTGGTGGGAAGTGATCATCATTGGAGTTGGAGGTGTGCTGTGGGAAGTAATTATTGTTGGAGTTGGAGGTGTGCAGTGTGCCAGATGCGTACATTTCCTCATAAGAGGGCTGAGTGGACTGTGCGTAGTGACCCCCACTGGGGCCAGATCCGGCATACATATCCCTCGTAAGATTGTTGAGAGTTATCTGTCTCATTAATTAGCTGTTGGTAACTCTAAGAGCAATGAATTACTCACCTGGGATTTGCCAACCTTCCCATCCGTCTTGACTCGGTTGGTGTGGATTGAAACTAAATGCTGACATGGAGGGTTGCTCAGCTGTGATGTTGAGCTGATCAGCGGCTGGGTGCCCTGATGGATTGAGGCCTGACCCTTGAGCGGGCTTGGGAACTAGCAGCCTTGCCCTTTTGCCTTGAAGGACAGTTAGCAGCCATACAGGTGGTCAGAAGCAAGAGTCGGCAATCAAAAATACACAGCGGTTCAGTTCAAATTCATAATTTTTATTACACACAAGTGATAGAACACGATCAAACATACAAAATGGGGAGGTATTGAAATGAATCCATGGCGGTCTGGTGACAACATGATTTAGTGAGTGGGAACGGCCTGGCATGTTAATAAGTAGATATATGAACATAACTGGATAGGGGGCAAAGCATGGTGTCACGAGAAGGATATTTATGAATGCAGCATGTCAGGGAGTCAACATATGAACAGGCACAATCCGAAGACAATTGGATGGGTGGCTATTCACTGATGTGCCGATTAGTGAGTAGTGAGCTGGCAGATAAATTTACATACCATGATATGGAAGCGCTGTGCGATTGTGGCTATACATTGTGGCTTTCAGCTTCTTCATCATCATCCAAGTCCATGGTATTGTTGCCATCATCACCATCTTCGGAGGATGTGTGGGAACCGTTGCAGTAGACTGAGCTGGTGAAACGAGGGCGATGGGAAGATTCCCCCCTAGATGATAGCAAGTCACTCTTGGCACTCAGGCCCAGAACCTTTCCCATTATGTCTGCCTGGGCAGCGATGGCGTGAAGAATATTGCACTCATTGTCGTAGACAGCTTGAAGGTAGTTCCTGTCATCCTCGAATTCCGAATGGCTACGGCCAGTGAAAGCGACTCTAACTCTTTGCAATTCTTCATCAGAATTTTGAAGGTGCATTTTGTTATCCTCATTGAGTGCCTGTGAAAATTCTAAGTAATCCTTCGCCTCTTGAACCTTCCATGTCATAACCGCAAGATGTTGGCGTGCAGCCTCACGGCCAGAAAGCCTTGCCTTGAATAGTTTATACAAGGTCGACAAGTTCATTTCCGTGAGGCCCTTCATGATCAACCCCTCGTGCTTTTATCATAAGATTGAGATTGAACCTCTAGTTCAAATAGAATGATGTTATGAACTTACCTCTGCGATGTCTTCGGCTGTGAACTCCGATCAGTACTCTTGCCCTGATGCACGGGCCGAAATATGGAGCTCCAATGGAGAAGCAGATGTGAGCTTCCCCAAAAGGGGAGAAACTGGAGGAGAAGACAAATGAGGGGTTGAGTTGCGGAGCCTCATTGGAGAAGCGGGTGTAAGATGTCCAATAGGAGAAGACAGACAATGGGGAGGAGATGAAATGCAACACTTTCCACGAGGTGAAGGGCTATGTGGTAGCTCTTTCACTGAATGTAGATAGCCAGGCTTCCCATGATGGGATGGGGATGTCAAGCCACGCTTTCCATGACAGGATGGGCTATACAATAGGCCCTCTCTCACTGCAGGAGACTTGGGCACCTCATCTACTGGAGAGAGAGGAATTTTGGGAGAACCTGAATAATCAGAGCCTATTTCAGATGTCATCAAACAAGGTGAGTTGTTTGTTTGCTTGAGAAAAAAATCAAAGGAAGTTGTTTCTACACAGGTTGCACTGCTGGAGTTAGTGTGAGCAGGACTGCTTGGCCGAGGGGAAGAGGAAATGGTGGGAGATGAAGGTGCAAATCCCATCGTTTCACTGTGTAGACAGCTCAGTAGGTGATGACTGTACAAAGCAGACTGCGTGGTATGCAGACTTTGAAAGACTTAGCAGTTTTGTGCACACTCAGATACACTGGCAGCACTCACACCTGGAAAGGCAGCACAAGTCAAAGTCTACAATGTAAGTATGTGATTATTAGATTCATTTGCCATGATACTAATCACAGCGGCTGGCATGTACCTTTGCAGGTTGTGTCCCAACTGCAAACATGGAGACTTTCCATCGATTGAGGCACTTATTCTGCATCTCAACTCCCAGCCTACTTGTTGGCCACCCAAAGCACAACTGAAAGAAATACCTGTCCCTCCTGTATTCCGTTGAGGTCCTAATTCATGTACTACCGGTACATGTCATCCACGTTCTGGATATGTCTTCGGTATCAGTAAAAATATGCTTGACACGTTAGAGGATGATCAATATGCATACCAGCAAAAGATCAACCACTACTACCCTTTCCATGATGAGGGCGAGTGGGAATTGGGGAAGTTCTTGGTTGAAAACCTCACTCAAATGCAAATCACCAAGTTTTTGAAGCTGAAATGGGTAAGAAGGATTTTCCAAGCTGTAGGTACAACTCTGATTGTGGACAGTTTAACACTCATGCAAGACTGTCTTTCACCATGAAGGATAAACTCTTAGACTGGATGGACTTGCTCCCCTGTTTTACAGAGTGGAAAGTATCCAAAATAGAGTTTTCAGGCTACAAGACAGTCCACCCCATCGAACTCACTTGGCGCGATGCACTGGAGGTAGTCAAACAACTCTTTAGTGACCCAATCCTTGCGAACCATATGACCTTTGACCCACTGTCACGCACCAAACGTGTTTGGTAGCGAGAACATGGCTTTTTATGAAGAACACATATCACTCCTTATATTCCTCTTCTTTCAATTCCCTTCTTCTCCCTTAATTTTGCGATTTTCAAGCAATTTTCAACAGTATTACGGCATTCCACATTATTACGGCATACCGCGTTCAACAAGGTCAATTCACTTCCCCCTCATTCCCACACTTCCAACGCTCTCCCATCTTCAACCATCACACTCTCAGACGACCTCCATGTTCAGCCAGACCTTGCCATGTTGCACAAATGCTTCAAAACCACACCCTTATTCATCTTGATTTTATCCCCTTACCATTTCCCCTGGCAATCCTCTTCAGCGGCTTATATTCGTCAAACCATTCCAGTCATTATCCACTCACTTCCTCACCACCACAACCATGAACGCACACACCATTCCATTCCATCCTCACCACTCATCCAATCAATCTATCACCATGCAGATGGAGATGATCAACCCCTTATTGTGCTGGGGAATGGTCTTACAGACTGTGTATATCCCATGATCGCTGCATGTCGACTTCTGCACCAACAACCACATGCCATCCCTAGAGCATTGGAGCATTAGAGCATTGGAACATTTGATCATCAGAGCATCGGAGCATCATACACCTCTACCATCATCCTACACAGTCGCACTGCACAGCCACAATGGATGAGTCACTCATTGCACAGCCGCAACACACAGCCACCGCTTAGTCAAAAAGCTTATGTCATCATGGCGCAGCCACTGCACAGCACTTAGTCATGCCTATAGAGTGCTTGGTAATGCCACAGAGGAAGAGTAAGCATCATTGGTCATGCAGTCCTGGTTTGTCATGGTTTTTCCCCTTGATTCATAATCCCCTTCCTATATGACTCATTTCTCATTACACACACACACTCCTTCTTACTCATCATTTTTATATTGTCTTACTCATATGCCTGGAAGCGCTGCTTTGCACGCGCAAGTATACACAGAGTCTGAACAGTATATAAACCCCTGTACTTTAGCTAGAAAAATAACTACATGAGTTCACAGTCCACATTTCAGTCTAGTCTTTGAAGCCTCAGATAGGCTTCGCATTTTTCAAGTCTTCAGTCGTCGTCATCGTCTTTGACATTGTTCACCTGGAACTTTGTCACTGTCTTACATCTCGTCAAGCTCAGCACTATTCCATTCAGCTGCCATGTGTGCAGTTGGTCTACGCTTTCTTCGCCCTCCAACACGGCTAGGTCATCGCAGACTTAGTTGTGCTCATCATTCACCACCTTCCACACACCCAAACCCTTCAACACTCAAAGTGTTTGGCGCACTATCAGGATCAGGCCACCCAAATTGAACAACTACTGTACCTAGCGCTTCTAAGCACAGGGACCGCTGAGCAGTAGCATTGTTTTGTTTTTGTTGTTTTTGTTGAGGTTTTCAGCAGGCCAACAACGAAGATCAACACCGCACCATGTCAATGTTGGAGATCAGCGTGAATATGGAGATTACATGAGCGCTGATATGGCATGGAAAATCCAGGTGCGTTCATTATATTAATACATTCCTCGCCAAGTCACAGAGAGACTTACAATTTTCTAGGACCATCTCCCTATTGGTGCGACCCAAGTGCCAATTATCTTGGGATCTGATAAAACCCCGTCACACAAATTACTGGAGGACTCAAGATGCACCCGATTTTCATCACCGTTGGTAATATTGATTCAGAGGTTTGCTCCAAAGCAACTTTGTGAGCTTGGCGCTGCGTTGCCTACATGCCGATCTCCAAGTTCCATGTGCATCCGGATTATCAGAGCATTCTCCAGGCATGGCTATGGCATAAATGCATGGACCTAATTTTTGCCAACCTCAAGGCTGCGGCAGCAGAAGGATGTTTCATGACTGACCCTTTCAGATATATTCGTCGTGTTTTCACGCCACTTGTTGCTCATGTATGCGACCTGCCAGAGGCCACCATGATCGCTGCAGTTGCTAAAAATGCATCCCCTCTGACTATGGCGACCCAAGAGGATTTTGGTGATGGGATGCTCTACCCCCCCGTACCAGGAAGCATACATTGGAACTCCTCGTCGACATTGCCAAAACGGTTGATCCTTGGGACCTCAACAAGTTCCAGAAAGCAGCCAAAGCTCTCAATCTGTCTGGAGTTCACATGCCATACTGGCACGATTGGATATATGCATATCCATCTGTCTTTCTCACAGGTGAAATTCTCCATACCTGTTCCAAATTCTTCACCAATCATCTGCTAAAATGGGTGAAGGAGGCTGTAGGAGCTTACAAGCTTGATTCCCACTTCATTGTTCAGCACAAGCGGGTTGGCACACACCACTTCACGAAAGGAATCATGCACATCAAGCAAATGACAGGCCGTGAACACCGGGATATACAATGCACCATTGTCACATCAATTGCAGGTGCTGTTCCTCCTGAATTCATTTGTGCAATCCACACCCTCATAGACTTTGTGTACCTCACACAGAATCCAGTTCATTCGCCCCAATCACTCCAAGCAATGATGCAGGCACTTTCGGATTTTCACTCTTTCAAAAATGCTATTGTTGCTGTGGAAGCAAGGAAGGGGAAGAAGGGTGTCAAAGACAATTTTTTCATCCCCAAACTCAAGCTAATGCAGAGCTTTGAGGGTACAATCAGGAGGTTGGGAACATTGATGCAGTTTTCAGCAGATACGACAGAGCGATTGCTCATCATGCACTGCAAGGACCTTTTTCCATGGACAGCTCGACAGAGCAAAGATTTCACAGAGCAATGTGTTCGCATTCTTAATCGTCAAGAGTCGATGGAAATATTTGATTTGTATGCATTGCTGACTTCTCAGGGGGCACCACTGGTCAATGCCATACACGCTGAAGATGAGGAGGTCACAACTACTAATCCTGCACTTTCCTGGGTCTCCCACGTTCTCCCTGACAAAGTCAAATCAGTTCACGGTCCCTGACCAGTCCGTAATCACTTTCTAAAGGGCATTCTTTCTGGAGATGCTCTCACCACATTTCAACTGAATGTTATGCCAGATTATAAATCACTGTCACTGGCTGAAATACGCACGAAATATGCACTCCCTGACTTTGATCATGCACTCACTGACTTCATTCGTTGTTCATCCCTGACCAGTGTTGAGCACACCCACTGGGACCCCAAATTTGGGCACTTCCAGACGTGGAACAAATTTCAGCTGCAGCTTCACTCGGCCTTCCAACCACAGGTCATCATGCCAAGCAGAGTAGTGCAAGTGTACCCACCAAGTGACAATTTCCCCTTGGGCAATTGCGACACTGTTCTCGTCGACAGCCTGGGTGCTAATGGCAACACGAGTATGTTTATTCCTTATGTTCAAGCACTACTAATATTATATCCAGCGAGTTATGTTGCCCAAGTTCGACTGATTTTTCAGCTGACAATCCAAAAAGGGTCTGACCTGAAACTACCATCATCCCTCTCTGATCCACTTCTCTATGTCCAGTTTTTTCACTTTGTTTCCCGTCCTGAAGAGCATCCTGAACTCATGATGTGGACTGTGGAACGTGCATACACACATGGCGAAAATGGTAACTGCCATCAAGAGGGAGCTGTCGTGCAAGTAACGGATGTAACACATGCGGTTGAATCGATTCCAGACTATGGCAAGGCAGTGGACAAGAGCATGTCCTCTGCAACATGTTTGGAAAGCTATGTGTTTCTTTCTGAATAATTTTGTGGACAAAGAGAGTTATCATGCATTCAGTACCGAGTTTGTATAGGCAGTAGTATATTCGTGTATCGACTGACTACCATCATATCATATCTTTGAGCATCACATCTTATCAGCGCGAGATAACTTCGACTTAAGTTTGATCAGCCAGATATGGCAGCAATATCGGCGTTCACGTCTTGAATTTCTGTTCCACCAATCGCGCTGCTCCATCACCAGCGTCGTAAGCTCTCCGTAATCATTAATCTTCTTTTTGACAAGCGAAAATTATGGGTGTTTTGCAGATGTGGCTCCAGCCTTGGTCAGCTAAGCCACAATGTCGGAACCGGCTGTAGCCGGAATTAGCCGGAGCTTCGGCGACACTACAGGCTGTCAAAACACAATTCGAAGGAACCCTGTCGTATTGAGGTACTACAGAGAGACAATCAGGCTCGATTCGATAAAACTAAAATTACAATAGGATTCTATGAAAGCGAACTAGCTCAGTGTCTCCCGACGACCAATGGACTTTCGAGGAAACAGATCGTCTGTTGATGTAGCAGGATTTCGCATGCAGAAGCGTTCAATGAGATCATGTAGAAGGCAGCATGAGAGAAACTCGTGAAGATATCCAAAGAGCATGAGCTCATGCGAACGACATATGGGCTAATATAACAGTGTTGAGCGTCATAGCGCTAATGTGGTGTCTTGACAATGAAACACGACTGCGGTCATCTGCGGAGCACATGGGTATCCACGGCTGGCGACTGAATCAATGCTTTCCACAACTGGCGCCACGAAATAGGATTTCCCTGTGGCTGCGTGAGCTCTCATTCAGAAATGGAAAACGAAACGAAACCTACGACGTCTCGGGTCATCAAGCAGAAACTTCCGTCAGTTTCAGCATAGCGGAAGTTCTCGAGCTCGACCCAGCCTTTGAATGCGATTTTCCGTTTATCACACCCACCTACGCGCAACCGAAGGATCTCCCCTCGTTCATCCTCACCGGTGGGTCCGTCTTTGTATTTGACATCGAGGGCAGTCAAGGATTCCTTTATGAGTTGCATCATGATCCCTGGCCCAAGAGAAGTATAAAAGCGTGTAAGGCTAGGTGTATATCTGCGACCTGACTGTGTTTGTGACTGAAGAAAAAAATGAATTCAGTATGGAACTAAAATGTGTGTCCTTGGGGGACATACGAATAACAGAAGTGATTGGGTGAACTGCGATTGATGAGTTGCGGAGAGCATGATCTCGTCTCCATCTTTATCATTGCGAGTTACACTGCAGATTAAAGTGAATGTTAGCGTCATCGTGATAATCCAGAGAGCGTACGCAGAGCTCGCGATGTCTGGCATCGCATAATCCAGGTCACCGTTCGCCCTCAAAGATTCAGTCAAGTGGTCCGCAAGTGCGACAGTGCCTTGCTTCGCGATTTGACTTGGTCTTATGCACCACGGGTGAGCGAATACTTCAGCGAGTGTCATACGTTTCTCCGGCTCGATAGTTAGGAGGCCACAGACGAGTGCTGGTTGGTATATCAGCGCGCGTTGACAAGAAAGCGCATGATCACGCTTACATAGGGCCTTTTCTCCAAGACGATTCCAGGGGGCTTCGTTGAATATCTCACCCGTGATATACTGACAAAATTCTGAGGACCGCGCTGTGGGTTGATCCCAAGGAGTATCTGAGAGGAACATTAATATGAAGAATTATAGAAATGATTGGAGATCTGACGGACTTCCCGCGAGAAGTGCGAAAAGAATGACACCGATCCCCCAGACATCAATCGGTTCTGCTTCATACGGTGTTCCGTAGTGAACCTGCAATCCCATTGTGAGTGTAATCCGAGAATGTGCAACTATGACACACTTCTGGGGCCATGTACGGCAAGCTGCCACACAATTCGTTCAATTGTCTCGTCTTGCCGCTTTCCTTGAGCTTGTAAACCGCTGCGAGGCCAAAGTCTGATATCTTGAGGGTACCGGCTGCATCAAGCAAGATGTTTTCCGGTTTCAAGTCACGATGGCAAACTCCTTCGCGATGAATAAAGTCCTGTGATTCGGAAATGTTTCGTCTTCCTTGAATATGGACGATCAGTGTTGGTATCTCACCATCCCTGCCAGGAGCTGGCCGAAATAGTAGTGTGCCACATCCTCTCCAATCCCAATATCCGGCGCTGATGAGTTATGGGTTAACGATTGCATACACAATAAGTCAACGAAGCGCACCGATCTTATCGAAGAGGTCTCCTCCTGCAGCAAGCTCTAACAGCATGTACATTCCAGGAACATAGTGCTCCTTATATTTTCGCTCTACCACGGCAGCATGTAGAAACTCCAAGACATGTTTGTGCTTGAGGAGCTTATGAAGTTTCATCTCCTTTTCGACAGCCTTGCGTTCCCTCTCGGTGGTCTGCTCCTTGATGAATATCACCTTGCATGCTGCTACCTGGTGGCTCTCTATATTGACGGCTCTGAACACGCTTGAGAAGGTACCTCCACCGATGTGTTGAATGAGCTCATAACCTGTAACCAGGTCATTTGTGAACCTGACCCAATAAGAGAGAAAATGAACCTAAGATTTTAGGGTACTTCGGAGCCATGTTGATACAAAAGGTCTCTGTCAAGCGCACAGACCAACGATATTAATATGCTTCGCCATGATTAGTGGCTCAAACAAACGCTTGCTTCCTTTGTGACGAACGCGAAGTGACTGTAGACACGTGCCATGTGACACGGTGTGCCTTGGATCATACGTCACGCGCACCGTTCAAGCATTTTTGGAACATCTTCTGATCGTTGACGGCCTTGTGCAGCAAGTTGTGCAGTTTATTTTCAGATCACGATTCGACAAGAATACTAGTAGCAATCCACTCTTAGACTACAGCACCATGTGGGCAGCCCAGCGGACATCAATATTCAATCATAAAAGGTACAAACAAATATAAGGTACCAACAGCGTCGCTTAAGGGTCACGCGCGCGCGCGATACAATGAACCACTCGCACCATGGAGGAGTAAGAGTAATATGATGTTCTACTGCCAAGGCAACATTTGACATCTCATCACGCGGGTTGTGACTCGCGTGACGGTAGTACGCAGTGGTGTCTGTGACTCCGCATGTCCATGTCAGCTCATCCAAGTCTAACCATCTGACGCAGACCTGCCAGGAAATGGCAGTGAATATGCAAGAAATTGACACCATGACTTGTGCTCTGAGCCAAATGTAAATTGCAAACCTGACTTTACCAGCCACGCTGTCTCAACTTCAATAACTCATCCCACGCCGAGCTGGTTTTTTTTCTCTCGTCCTAGGCACCCGCCCGCAAGATGACTGCGTCCTCTTGTTATGATGCCGGTCAGACTCATTCCTCCGTGAACGCCGCGCGTGCCATCATGTCCATTTACTCACAGTCCACGGATGTTGAGTCACGGCGACTCGACAACGGTAAACGTTGGCCGTTAGATGACTGATGCTTCGTCCTTCGAGCGTATAAAATCAGCTAGAAAGGTCGTTCCAAAGGCATCAAACACCACTCGCCTGTTTCTGAACCTCCTTGTCTGACCAGCATGCACGCTTCATTCTTCACCGCCAGACTCGTTGCACTTGCCGCCATTGCCTCTGTTGTTACTGGTCAGAGTTAGTAAAAGTCTTCTTCTAGGCTCGGTCATACTAACATTTATAACTGCACAACGTCTAGCACTTCCTGCTGGTTGTGACCGCAACGTCACTGTTCAATCTGGAGATACATGTGATGCAATCTCTGCTGTTAACAACGCTTCCACGTACGTACAATCATCGTGCCTTCCGTTCACTTGTTCATCGAACGTATGCTACAGATACCAGCTGGCGGCAGTCAACAGCGGCATCATTGACCCTGCTTGCGATAATCTGTTTGTCGGAGAAGTAAGACATTTTTACGTTTGAAGAACACTTGAACTCATTGTCATAGGTTGTATGCCTTGGAATCACCGGCCAGGATTGCAATGTTACACACGTTATGCAGACCGGCGACACGTGCTACAGCGTTGCCACTGCAGCTGGTATCCCAATCAACACGTTGCTCGCGAACAATCCGAACGTGAACACCATCTGCACTAACGTGTACCCTGGCGAGGTGAATAAAATGCAGTTTATTGAAGCCATTGCTGATGAAAGAATTTTAGGTTCTCTGCACTGCGAGCCAGATCTATGTGAACATCACCTACTCAAATTGAGCCGAATGAGATAAGACTATTCCTTAGAAATTATTTAGCACATAACACCAATAGAACCGCGTGGTGAACATGGTTCTCCGAAAGTAGGGAGAGAAAAACAATACAAGACATGATTTGCACTGTGATCCCAGGACAGATGTGTGCTGAGCTCCCCGGATCAATCTCAACCTGTCTCCTTGGGAATGGGCAGCACTTGTAGGACGGATGCAGGCCTGTAATTCCGCTTGTAGCTCTTCATGTGCTTCGATAAGCACCACAAGTCACCATAGATCTTGGCTGGCCACACCTAATCGATGAAAGAGCAGACGGAGAAGAAAATATACATGGGGAGTATGAGTTAGAATGAGCTACGTGCAGGAGAATGCATGTGGGCGAGCTGCGACCCACAAAAACGTCGTGCGCCTTACGTACCTGCAGAACGGACACCGGGCCATCCGGCTTCAATGTGATATTAGTCACGTCCGATTCAATTGACAGGGCCAGCTTCCAAGGGGCTGCGTTGGGCTGCGGTGGACCGGGCTAAGCTAATGTCGATGTCCGCACCAAGTCAGCGGCCGCCGGTGATATCATAGCGAGAGGGTAGACTGGTCCCGCGAATTTCCATCAGGGGTGTACTCATCTAAGAGTTATTTCAATTGCAAAACTCCCCAATCGGCCGAGGGGACGTCACCTGGTGACCCGCGGGGCAGAGTCATTATAGGAAGGGAGGGAAGTCTGGAAAGGGCTCGGAGACGGAAGATCTGCTGGCAATGGGACCCTTGGACACCGCTCGACAGCCGAGTCTGGTTCGTTTTTCGCTCGTCGCCCGCCAAAATCATGTCGAATCGAACCAACGCATTTTCCAATCAAAAACGTCTAAGTTAACTCAACCAGCGTGGGTGCTTGAAATAAAGTCTGATTTTGATGGTCAAATCCAGAACTAGTGTCGGTACCATCCATCCGATTCACGATCTCGTCCTCTGTTTCTGATGAATCACCCAATGACAAAGAAAAACCTTACCCCGTTGGAGTACTATTCAATTGAATACGTTGGGTCTGCTGTGAAAGTGCAGTAACAATATCGGCATTCCAAATATGGAATCCAGTTGAAACTCTAACTTGATCATCATCTGACCCTCATCTCACTCGCGTGGACACCCGATGGCACAGCAGCAACACACTGGCAGCAGGCCTCGTCGGAGACTCGGAAGTCGACCCTTGTGACCAACATGGGTAAGTTTACTTCATAAGGGATCAGATCGATCATCACTCAAATATTCAATATTCAATATTCATGATCGATACCGACCATTGACGCGGCCGGGTGGCAGCTGCTGTGCGAGTCGCGAATCTCGCGATAGTGTGAAATATTTACCTTGAGGAGAACTCAATTGCAATGGGCTTATCAAATGAATTTAAGCGACTCCAACGGTCCTGCGGACTCCTGCCCATTGGCGCGGTGTACTTCTTAGCTCACATTGCCAGTGGGTATAATGTGTAATGGCTGTATAAACCATCTCGTACCCTCAGGTACCATCATCAGGGACACTACGATTGTTGTACTCAAAAAGCTATAACTTGAATGGACTTTCGATAACATTCATCCAATCCGACTCTGCACTCCTCCCGATCAGTCATGGTACAGCTGCTTGACCTGCCCATTTCTGACAACGCGCAGCTCGTCCTAGGTGCTGCGGCTTGCCTTGGGCTAGCCAGAGCGATTAGTTGGGCTTACTTTCCTACATCAGAGAGCGGCCTTCCTCTCCCACCTTCCCCTCCCACTTGGAGCCTTCTGGGACACTTCCTGCCCCTTCGCAAGTAAAGTTTGACATTACAGTTGCCACAATTTTATTGCTGATTGCGTTCCTTCGCTGATCAGCTCATTCCTCACTATTGCGGGATGGATTGACGAGTACGGTCCTCTCGTCACCATTCGTTCAGGAACTGAGAAGATCGTTATCATCGGCCGTCATAAAGTCAATCCTCCACACTGAGTTGTCATAGTATCCTAGGTTCAACGTTCTGTTGCAGGCTGTGGTTGATATCATGGAGAAGCAGGGCGGATCGCTAGCGGATCGTCCTCGCATGATTGTTGCTGGAGAAATTCTTTGCGGCGGACAGTCGATCGGTTTCATGCACGCTGGGGACAAGTTTCGTCGGATGCGTAGGTCCGTAATTGACGATACAAGGCAAAAATACCCCTATCTTACTGGTGTAGAGCACTTCATTCGCACCTCCAGCCTAAAGCGGCTGAAGCTTATCAGCCTCTGCAGATGTCACACGCGAAACACACGGTCTTGGACATCCTCGATGATCCATACAACTTCCAGAACCATGCGACAACGTAAGCGCTTTCCTAGGTTCGCGTTCATATCACTTACGAGAATTTGAAGTTATGCTGCGGCGACGATTATGAAAATTACATACGGTAAAACTACGCCTACGGCTGCAACTGATCCCGAAGTCAGAGAGATTCACCACCTCTTCGAGAGCTTCCGTATAGCTCTACGCCCTGGTGCTTACCTGGTGGACTCAATTCCATGGCTCAAATACCTTCCTTGGTATTGTCGAGACTTGAAACAGCAGTTTGAGAGGACCAGGGAGCTCTAC
This sequence comes from Suillus lakei, assembly GCA_016628065.1. NCBI lineage: Eukaryota > Fungi > Basidiomycota > Agaricomycetes > Boletales > Suillaceae > Suillus > Suillus lakei. Next base: position 22,371 of record JABBWA010000452.1, read on the forward strand.
ATAAATCAGCTCAACCGCGTGAAACAGCAGATAGTACGCATAGCCTTGGCACCCCTCAGATTGTGTTTAATTGTCCCACAGTAGAGCAATGTGGACGTCGGCACTTCGTTTGCGAAATATATGCTAGAAAACGACCACCTCTATCATTTAACAGAAATCGAGAAGGCGTTTCTTGGTGGCGCCTTGTTTGGAGCTGGATCTGATTCGGTGAGGTACCTTCCTTTATTATTTGCGAAGATAGACTGATATCAAGTGTCAGACTGCTGTAGCAATATGCACAGTACTAATGGCAGCCGCATGTTTCCCCGAGGAACAAGCTAAAGTCCAGGTCGAGCTCGATGCGGTCATCGGGAGGCACCGAGGTAGCTCGATTTCCTATTCTAGTTCCACCGATTCAATATTTTTCTACCCAAGCGCCGACCTTCGCCGACCAACAATCTCTTCCTCGTCTGGAGGCCTTCATCTCCGAGGCTTTGAGATGGAGACCGTTAGCTGCAAATGGTGAGTACCTTCATCGTCGGTCATGTCCCTGAAGTTTACATAGATCTCTCGCAGGATTTGCTCACCGAACGACTCAAGACGTGATTTGGGCAAGTACTGTAAACAATTTGTTGTTCCAAGGATGACCTGATATCCACTGACAGGAAAACTATTGCATTCCCGCCGGAACTACGGTGTTCGGCAACCATTGGTAAGCACCCGTTCTTCAAGATACGAAGTATCTGACGGCTTTCTCCTCAGGGCCATCTCTAGAGATCCAGAGGTCTACCCCGACCCTGACGCGTTCAAGCCTCAGCGCTGGATTAACGACCAAGGTCGCATGAGAGATGATCTCAAGTTCTTTGTCTACGGGTTTGGTCGGCGGTAAGCACCGTTCTTCCAAAATATCCTTTCTCTGATCCTTCCTTCCAGCATATGCCCCGCTCAACACGTTGCGAACAGGTAGCAGTGTCATTCCGCGCACATGATCTTCCGAGCTCATTCGATTGGTACAGATCGGTTTTCATAAACTCGCTCCTTATTCTTTGGGCTTTCCAGCTCACTCTGGATCCTACAAAGCCACTGGATGACTGGGGTTTCATGACCGGGGCGATGCCGAATGACAGGCCGTGCGCTATTGACTTCAAGACGAGGTTTTCGGAAGTGGAGCTCAGGCGCATGATGCAGAATTATCCTGACGTCGCATGAGAAACTTTGACACCGCGACTAGGCTTGGAGGAAAGAATCAGCTGGGAACGAATTGCCAATTCGTCCATCTCCCTAGGTCTCGCAGTATCACTGGTCTATGATATCACAATTGGGTTGTGTATTATATTACATAAGAGGAGAAGCTTAACAGATGCAGTGCCTGAGTTTATATCATCAGATCGTTCATCGTTCATCGTGCAATGATTCTGCATATACATACGTTCCCTCAAACTTCACTTCTGGTAATACCCGTCCCACTCATTGACATTGATGAAGGCCGTAGATAATCCATATCTTCTAACACCGGCAATGACACAGACGTCTCGTGGACACGCTCGTTGTTGTGTCGAAGGCGGAACAGAATTCGCGATGCCAGGACACTATGAATGACCAGCTGCAACCTAGCACAGTGGGTTCGAGATCAGCTAGCAGCCAGAGTGTAGCCTGTGACTTACGTGTCAAACATATTACTATAGGCGCTCTGCGGCCAAGAACAGGAAGTGAGCGAGTCGTAGGTTTGACTGTTTGACAGACCGGTATACATACCGGAAATGCAGCCCCAATGATAACATTGGCGAGTGTCACAGCTGCCCGAAACGCGTTACACAATGATATCTCAAGAGCCAACTATTTCCACGCACTGAGGATGCACAACATGTAAATCATGCCGTCGTGGTACAGAGTTACCACAATTCCGCTCTGAAAGTCTTTATAGTCGTGAACCCTTTTATATACAGTAAGGATCAGTATCACTGCCAGGTTTTGGTTGTGGGTAAGTAGGCCAATAGAAAGCGTCGGATAACCACTGACCGCTTTCGAACATGGCTAGGAATATGTATACGACCGCAGCATTGCGTGTGCTCTCGAAGTAACAGGTTCCGAGAGGGGGCTCCTCTGATAGTCATATTAGAACGACGTTAGTTCGTGAATATTAATGAACTCACCTCCTGGAATCAACGATGTAGGGCTGAGGTCTGCTGCAATGGCAGCGATAATGGTCAACTGTGTAATGATCAAAAGTCACGCCCTTACTCCTGCTCTGCGGAACACGCACCACACTATAAGCCGATAAGCCGATAAGTAGTCTTTTACTCTTTTGCCAGAATGCCCATGTCCGAAGAACCAGCAAGGCTGTCAAGGAAGTATGATCCACTGCGCTTTAACATGTATGCGGAACTCGCACCCTCCGCAGCAACGATACCTATGATGTGAATAACTGACATTCACGTCGTTGAGCTGAGTGAAAATGAACTGTTGGGCACGTCGACTCACTATTTCCTTCTAGAGTAGAGGCGCACTTTGCCCATGTAATCAGCCCATCGTAGAAACTATTCACCATCTAAGCATACCTGATTGCTGGTCCGCAACGCATCTAAGATAGGTCCATCAGCAACATAAGATAAGGAGCATTGGAGTGGGTGAGTCACCATATGCAGTCATCCCAACACCCGCGAAAGGCAAATATCGAGAAATGGTGAAGATGACACGAGTTATATCCCATGGTTTGAACCAGGTCCATTGCACCTGTGAGAAGGGATCAGAACAATACTCGCGGACAGACAGATATTTCCCCGACCTCTTCGGAAAAAGTGATGCAATAATCAAATACCTGCGACGTCGAAAGAGATATTGAGCTAGAAACACAAGAGATGCGTTTGGTACTCACGAGGATTGCAAGACCGCCCACTAAGAAAATAATTGTCAATGCCACCATTCAGTTTTCGGAAAATCCGCGAACACTCACAATTGGAGTACTAAATCAAACATCATGTAAACCTCGAGTTTATCGGAGTCAAGCCGACCTTTGCTCACCTTGACCGTCTGTAACTTCACGTTATCCGAAACCGACAGGGAAGACATATCAGGATGAGATATCAGTATGCGCTTTGTGGTACCTGCCCGCAAGTCCTGAACGGAGCGCATTATATCCCTGCGAGCGTTACTTAAGTATGATGTTCGATAAGCATTATTGAAATTACCCCAGTTATTTTAAGCCTCCAGACCGATACATCATGTACAGCCAGAAGCCAAAGGCGGAATTCTATTCGACACATCAGAAATAGTACCTGGTAAGTACCAGCAACACGAACGCCGTGTACTAAGTATAATACGTCATTGGTTGATGCGTCAAGGGATTGCAACGACAAGCGCTTTCTGTCACTCCCACCGCGGGCAAAATCGAAAATGTATATGAGATGCAAGTCAAATGTGGTGGAAATGTAACAAAACTTACGAGTAATTGAACCAGCAAAGGTGGCTCTGAAATTTCAAGGAGAGTACTCCTCAACGCCTACTGAAATGCTAAATCACTGCAACCATCATTGCAGGGAATTTTGATGGCACCTAAAATCAGCCAAATCAGTGACCGGCTCTGCATGCAGTGACTTACGAACATTTCGAATTTCATATCAGTAGTCATTGATTTGTCTCCTTCCGTTATGTAAAATTTCAGAGGTACCCTTGCTGGTTCAACTACCCGCAAACCAAGTTATATTTCCACCGTATTTAACTTTCATCTCACACTGTGGTCTTGTATTTTCGACTTTGCCCGCGGTGGGATCCTTGATCATGGTGTAACTTACCTAGAAGGTCATGTAAAGTTCTACTGCTTAGGCACAGCTACAAACAAAGTCCTTTTTAGGAATCACGCCATTTTTCAGTATACTGGATTTATCCAGGTCTCACGTCGCCCCGCAAATAATTGCACGCGCGAACATGGATTTGTGTCCCCTCATCTTTTGTGAAATCTGCTTTCAAGACCCTCACCTGTATTGCATCAGTCCGCTGACCATTGTTATCATGTTGTAATTGATTACTATGCGGTTAGGTTGGGCAGTGCACAAAATATCTGCATGTCCTTTAGCCTTTCATTGTAAGCGCCCGTGGCCTCGGATCAGAGCATTCTGACCAGATTTGATCGCAGTCAAGGTCTTGCGCACCGCACACTGGATTTTCACTTGGACTTGAGCTGTTCTGATATCAACAGCAGATACATGAGCGAGTTGAAATTGAAAGAGTGCACCAAACATGGTGAGATGATAGCAACCACAGCAAAGTGTTGCTGAAACCGGACGTCATACATTACTTGTCTGAGCTGTGCATCATCGTGATATTACCCCGATGATAGATTGTCGTCAAGTTGCGACGCCACTATGTAAGTTATAACTGTGCTGTGACTCGATACTCACGTTATAAGTTATAACCATCGTCTTAGTACTTGTTTTTCGACACGACGGTCTGTGGCGGCATCCTTCTCTGGTATGTGTATGCTGCCCGCCGCCGACCGGCCGGACCCTCAGGCCTCAGGCCTCAGGACGCATCCATGTACCAGATGAGGTGACCGCAGCATTTCATGGACGCTCCAACATCATTGGGCATCGAAACATTCATGGTGGTGGCATCTATCGTACTTCTGAATTCTGCAGTGTCTAGCCTGAGGCCTGAGAAATAAATAAATAATAAATAATCTTTGATCTCGCAGGAAAAACCACGATGCAGTGCCACCTATGCTGGGAACGTGAGTACGTGTGAACCCGATTCACCGTGCGCGTCGCGCCACTCGCACTGACCCTCAAAGTACTACATAACGAAGTGCGACTCTGCCGCCTACTGCCCTCGATCCGCATGCTCTTGCCACCACCAAGTAGGTGTGAATCGGATTCACTCCTCCTTCCACTCGCACTACAAAACTCCGAGGTGCTATAGAATCAGCCAGCTTCTCCCCTCGACCCGCCTCCATCTACATGGGACCACTAATATTGCGGAATTCATGACCCGGTTCACTAGCACGAATCGCTGCGTTGCAGGGTGCTACATAAACCCAATCATATTATCTACCTCCATTCATATTCTCCCTTCGTTTCGGGCTGCCCATTTGTTTCGCGATACACTGTTGTACAGGACGTCGTACCTTCGGCATAGTGACATCCCATCTCGTGTCGGCGCTACACGACACGCTATGGCATGTAACTTGTCGAGTGGCCAACAGTCTGACCTTGCGTTCCTTTTCCTTTGGGAATTGTGGACTGGGACTGGACTTCCTAGTGAGATGGCTGTCCCTCGTGGGCATCCCATCGAGTGCGGTACGTCGCCTTCATTTTGGATATACAACTCCTCATTGCATTTACGTCTAGGATTACAAAGAGCTGAACTTTTGCGTTCTTTCGGGGACTGTTTGGACCTCTCAGTAACACGACTGCCCATCGCATTCAGTGGAATAGTACCCATGTACACAGCGAACATGTTTTTCTGATACATAGACCCCATCACATTGCTTGATGCCATCCATGAATTGGAGATGGGATGTCTCTACGCAGCGTTTCGTAGACTTGGAGCCGGTACTCCAGCCATATTATGCATCGAATCCTCCAGCGCGTTCGTGGTGCGTCCGTCCTATCTGCAGTCTCCAGCAATAAATTTCATCGGTCTTGCAGGAGGGGGTCACATCATCTATTTCTATCTTCATCGATGTCATCACCAGGGCCATGTGTGTGAATCAGATCCACTAGTCATACTGCTCGCACTCTGCTCCCCTGGGTCTGTATACATTCATCTCTGTTCACTCGCCACCACTGAGGAAACTCGATGTACCAGCACGAGTTGTGCCCACCATCTTCAGAATAGTGCCTGGCGTGCATGTCATTCAGTTTTGCGTGGCAACAGTTACACAACATTCCATGTCTAGGGTAACTAAACGTGAATTCCAAGTGAGACGGTTTATTGCCATACCTGTGGATACCCGTTGTCTCGCGAACTCCAGACTACAACCGCCTTGCATCGCATTTCCTGTCACAGAAGTCAGATGGAGGTCACTAACGATGTCAAGGCGGATCATCATGATGACATCCAAGACCGGCTAATTACCTTTGAAGACAACCTCATGAAGACGGCCAGACTATGCAGCTGACAGGAGTCCTAAAGATGATAGGCTGTAAGTTGATTGTTCGCCTGGGGTGACCTTTGGCGCACTTCTGCTAGTGTGGTAGCATGGTAGGGAGCACAAGAGAATCGTGTTTGATAACAATATCATCGCATAAGTCAGGGATGTGGCTTTTGTTCATGACATGATGGACGTGAGGAGACTAGAGATACTGTAGTTGTATGAATTTCGAACGACAGAGATCTCTGAAGCGAGGGCGTCCGATCTGAAATGGCCGGTCTGGGTCCCACCACGGCTTCTTTGGCGAAGCTCAAGGCTGTCGACGCCTTCCGTGCGTGCGTGCATGCCCACCAACGATCTCGATCGCTGCCCACCGCTACACGTGTGCCTACCAACGCACATGCACACCAGCTGCTAAACGCAGCGCACGGACCATGAATGTTGGGTCGCTGTTTATTCAAAGTTCTTTTTGTGTTCAAACGAGTGTGATATTGGTTAAATTGGCTACAATACAAGTAAAGGTAAAGTGTCAAGTGATATGCATGACCTTGCCAGACTTCTTGCTCGCGCAGTCGGTGACGAGGCCAGTGGCAGAGGGAGATAAGCAGAGAAAGAACCCAGTGAGATTCCTGACAGTGATATCAGCTTCCAGGGAGATAAGGTAGCAGGTATAGTAAAAGCCAGGCAAGACATTGGCACGTAAGAAGAGGGGGGAGGCGGGCGACGTGGACGAGAAAAGATGGGAGAAGATGTGGGTACAGTGAAGGAAGATGGGGAATGGGGTGAGCCGGTGACGACGTCGACGGGCGTGAGGCATGGTTTGATCAGCACCTGAAAGGACATTGCTTCGAACAGCGCCGAGGATTGGCCGAGGACACCAATATTGATGGTGGCGGGCGGCAGTCTCGGCAAGACAGCAATATTCCGGGAATGGGATCCGCGTATGGCTGACTCCGCTTGAATCCGCCGAGCGTGCCGCAGTGCACTCAGACTTGCACCCAGACACGGAGTTTGCGCCAGACCGGCCGTAACCCTCACAGAAGTCCTGAACTGTCAAGATGGCTGGACAACATCAAGATACATCTTTCGACCATGTCTGTACCCTGGTTAGTGTCGAGTTTAAAATGCTGCTGTTTGGACGTGTAGTGATGTGCACGGCCCGGCTTCAGGCCGTGGGCCAGCCAAAGCCGAGCCTGATTAGGCCAAGCCGAGCCAGGCCAATGTCACGGTCTGACCAGGGCTTTGGCCCGGCTTATGATTCTGAAAAGCCAAAGCCAACGGCCCAAGCTGTGGCTCATAAGCATGTATTAAGCCTTTACAGAGTGTGACTTACATTTGTTTTCCATGTCTAGTTTGACCTGTTGAGTGCTAGATGTAGTGCTTTCTGGCTATGTGACTTCCCCAAATAGTGATTATTCTGGCATTTAGGACCGTCCAGTGTACTGACATTAGCTAGATGCTACTACTGACTACTGTCGGATGGTATGTTGGTGCATGTTCTCTCCACTTTATTGCACTTGCGCTCTTGAACTGACAACTTGAGTGCACAGCACCACACCTACTCACACATATTTCTTTTATGTCTGCGTTTGTCTGCATCCATTGTCGCACGATTTGTCTGCATTCATTTGTACTTCTTTGACAATGGCTTGTTCATGCTTGTTCGGTTGCACATATTCGTTTGTGCATGTCTGTGTTTGTCCATATCCGTTGTCGCACAATTCATCTGCATTCATTTGCACTGTGCTGGTGTCGTGGCGTCTGTGTTCATTGGCACCTTGTCATGTATGTTTTCATTGTCCCTGTCTGCCTCCAGCTGGTGAGTACTTCAAGTTCATATCTTGACATGTACAGGTGCCAGGTTTCATAGCCTGTCGGAGTATCCCGGCACCACATGTCCAACTGAGCGGACACACAATGTTCTTCTTCATTCGCTTTTTGATCATCCAACAACATTGAGTTCAGCATAGTTCATGCATCCTCACTGGTACTTACCGTCATTCTTTGCTCCCACCCACCACTCCCCTTTATTATGCACCATAATTCCTTGCTTCATTAATTTGTCATTCATGTAGCATAAATAGCAAATGAATTTATTGTTCGCCTTGGCTTATTGCTCAAGAGTTGATGCACAATTGAACTCCCAGTGCATCACTGACTCTTGCTCCTGCAATTTTCCATTTACAGTGCTCAGGCCAGAGCCAGGCCAAAGCCAGCCGTCACTGGTGGCTTTGGCCCAGCCTGGATTTTTTGCAAGCCTAAGCCATCTGAAGCCAGGCCAAAGCTGTGGCTTTCGAGCCAAGCCGGGCCAGAACATCACTATGGACGTGTATGGTCTGGTGGCCAGTACATGTGTCTGCTGTATAGTTTACTGCCCATTGGTCCGTCTCCAAGGTCAAGCATTTGCAACCAGCAAATTCTCCACGTCTGGTTGGAGTACAGGTGGACTACAATTGCGGTATGGATTGTGTAAAGACAGATGGCTGTTGCAATGAGGTCCAGATAGGATCTGGTCATTTTGTCGTTTCTGCAGTGATTGGTGATGTGGCAGCCTTAGGTGGCTTTGCAATGCCGTGGCCAAATAGAGCTTTTTTTTTTGGTCTAATTATTGTCCGTTTGGGGTATGGTACCCTATGTAGGACATTACTATCTAGGAATGGGGGACACCTGTGTCCCCCGCTGCATCTCCTACTCTGCAAATGCCCCAAGGAAGGGTTGACCTTCCCCGGTCCACCATTCCTGCCAGCCATTTTAGATGCATGAGTATACTACTCTGTGGGCCCGTGCTAATGTGGTTTGTTTTGGGTGTGGGTCTGGTGAGTGATGAGGGGTATACATGTACTCGGAGCACCATTGAGGCAGTCTGGTATGAGGGAAGTAGGTGGAGTGTGAAAAGAAAGTTAAGAGGTGGGTTGGGTCTTGTGTGTGATGTTCAGGTTGATGATACCCTTCTGTACCGTATGCTCTGCAATGTAAAGTCTCTGCCTTCGACTGTTTTCTTAGGTCTCCTTCTGTCTGATCTCCAACTGGGCCATAGGATGGCACCGGTTGCCCTGCATTTGACAAGTGGTTGGGTGGGCATGCTGGTGCCTGTGATGCTGGGAACATCGTGTTTATTACGCTGTATGATGATTGTGGTCATTGTCTGTGTCTTAATGTGATAAAGGGGGTATGTCACCAAAGGTAGGTTTCAGTCTTCTGGTGCTGTTGATGAAACAGATGAGTGGTGTGGTAGCTTTGGCATTTGTGAGCAGGTACGTGATGGAGGCTGCCCTCCTTTTGAGAGCGGTGCCGAGGACATGGTGTTCTTGTGTGTATTGCAGGCATGAGAGAAGGTAGTGTGGTATCGTTTCGGGAGTGCTGTCACAATGTGGGCAGTTGGGAGTGGGACTCTTACCAATTTGATGCAGATGTTGGTTGAGTGAGATGTGATGGGTGCAGAGCCATAGCATGAGGCTGATGTGATGTTTTGGCAGGTGTTTCACTAGGTTATGAATGATTTGCTTGTGGTGGTGAGATGGGGATCTAGTTGGATGGTGTGCGCATATTGAGGAGACTTTTCCAGAGTCTGTTCCATCTTTCAGTGGACTCCTGCCATTGTGCTTGTTTCAGCGCTGAGATACTGCTGGGTAGGACTCCCTTCTGTAGGTATGGGGGAAGGCGTTGTAACACGCTGTTTTCTCTGTGGTTGCCTGCTGCCTTCTTTGCTTCCTGATCTGCCCTCTCGTTGCCCTCTACTCCATCATGGCCTGAGATCCAGTGGACGTTGACCTTGAAATCGCAGTTCCTACTAGCTTTCTTCAGTTCCTTGATTAGTCTGTGAAAGTGTTCGATCAGATAGTGGCCTGATTTTGTGGAGAACAGGTCACTGGATCTCATGGTCACTTGGTTATCTATGAATATTGACACTCGGTAGGTGAGGTCGTCCTCGAGGGAGAGGAGCTGAGCTGCCAGTGTCAGTCCTACTGCTTCTGCTTCATATATGGTGTGGTCTACGATCAATCCAAGATGGTAGCACATGAGAGTTGGACAATGACAATGACCTTGTCTGTAGAGAACCGCTGCTGCTCCAATGTTACTGTTTATTCCTGACCTGTCACAGTATACCTTGATCTCGTCTTCGTTGTTGTTGTGATCTGCAATGGCTTCCTCTCTAGTCTTGGCAATGTCAGTAGAGTATGGGGTTCTGTCGTTTGGTGGACATCTGTTATGGATGATGGTTTCGATGGACTCTATATTGAGCTGTGAGGTGTAGTATAGCTGGTGAAGGGATGATTGGTGGCTCTTGACATATTTCCTAGCTGCTTTCTGGACCAGGCCATGCAGTGGGTGAATTTTCAGGTGGGCTGCCAGTCGGATTGCAGCTTGATAGCACAAGTTCTGCATCCTGTGCTCGAGTGGCAGCAGCTTCACATGTACTTCTAACGTGTCGGTTGCTGTTGAGTGCATAGCTCTGGTGATACCTAGTGCTGCTAGTCTCTGTATCCTTCCCATCCGTCATGCCACTCTGATTGATCCTGTATGTTGCTTGTCACCTGTTCCAATGAATATTGGACGGAACCATAGATCAATGGCATATAGCATTTTCAGCATGGCTACTGAGAGGTATAGCTGGCGCATTAGTGTGAGTGGTATTCCTGTGGAGGTTGAAGAGAGATGGCACAGCTGAAAGATGTAGGCTGTGCCTTTAGCAATTGCGTATGCTATATGAGCTTGCCATCTTAATGCCTGGTCCAAAATAACGCCTAGGAACTTGTGTGTTATGGTTGGTGTGATGGTGGTGCCACATGTGATCAAGGGTGGTCAGGTCTTCATTGGGTTCATAGAGAAGTCTACTAGTGCAAATTTCGACGTCTCGAAGTTCGAGTTGTGGGCTATTGCCCATTCATATCCTCCCCCTACCCTTTCCAACATGTTCTTTAGGATGCTGTGGGTTTCATGGAAGTCCTCTCCTATGGCTATAAAGGCAGTGTCATCCACAAAGGCTAAGGTGTGTTCTTTCTTCTCATGACCTATAGCAATGTCAACTAGGTCAGAGTCATAGATGATATAGAGAATAATCGATAGCGGGTCTCCTTGGTTGATGTGGGTAACAACTCTACAGTAGGCTTGCAGATATGTTGGGTCAGTGCTATGTCTAGCTGCTACGTCTAAGGAGTAGACACGTTCGACCCTAAAGGGTTTCTGACCAGGCTCTGGCTCAAGAGATAGAGAGGAAAAGAATGAGGGGAACAAAGTCACTGCCAGACCAAATGGATAAATGTGTTCCAGGAGCTAAGAAGTGAGCTGAAGAAGCTACAACGGGGGATGCTACTAAATAACCCAAACTAATGGGGAGCAACCAAGAACTGGAAACCAGAAACCACCAGGTAAAGACAGGTATAAAGTCCAGGTAAGAGAGAGATGACTATGTAAGCAGTAAAAATGCGAACATAACCTAAGGAATGTAAGGGTAAGTTGAACTACGTAAAAACAGTCGCTGCAAGGCTGCAGCCAGAATGTTCATGACACTGATACTGTTTTCTATTGAGATCCATTCTGATAGGTGTCTGTTGAATTTGAGTTGGGTGTGTCTTTCCATCAGAAGTTGTTCCGTGAATCCCACTAGTGATTCAGGCAGTTTTCGAGTGCGCATGTTGTGAAGTAAGTGGTCTGTAACGATGTTTGGAAAAGCTCCCTCTATATCCAGGAATAGTACATAGACTACCTTTTTTGTTCTCCAAGCATCCTTAATCGTCGCCTTGAGAAGGTGAAGTGAGTCAGTTGTTGATTGGCCTGGTCGTCCTCCGAAGTGAGTACTGGGGGGGGGGGGGGGGGGGTTCATGGTGCTCTAATAGGTACATCA
>JABBWA010000453.1:0-34216 GCA_016628065.1 Suillus lakei
ACCACTTTATTTCCGTTGTTCAACAGGAGTTTTGTCATGGAACAGCCAAACCCTGAGGACGATCCAGTAACTTTGTATTGTCTCATGAATTCTCATTTCTCTATCGGAAAATATCGCGAACTTACCTAGCCAGACCTTTGATTCTGTCATGGTTTTGTTCTGGAGTATGGGGGATGCAAGCGACAAAGTACACAATCAGACTGTGACTTGAGATCATAACAACGGGGTCTCTCGAAGTCTCTCAATCAGCGTCATGCATGTGATTAATCAGTTCTCAGTCAGCATGACAACCGTTAACTTTTTCAAGTTCCATGGACCGTCAGCAGGGAACAGCCAGTCGAAGGAAGGAGGAGCGATCATCATGAATCAGGTACGCAGGCTCCTGTGTACTGTATCCGAGACAGCGGGAAGACGTTGCGATTCTAGGACTGAGACCATCAGACACAAAGCGCTACGAGCCAGCTATACTATGTGAAGTAGACATTTTCCGACCATGATTCGTATCTGTCCATGGTATCAGTGAGGCTCTTTGCCTTATCTCTCGCTGCTCTGATTGTGCCCCTGTGGAGCGGAAGTCTCAGCGGTGGCTCATCCAGTTGAGCAACCCTCTCTCAATGACCGCCACCGCCTTCTCAGTATCTCCGCCCGCTAGAGTCGAAGACATCCACTCGCGGAATTTCGAACCGGCTAACTCTGGGTTGGTATATGCTGGATGTTGAGGACCAGGTTGCATATTGTCCGTGAACATTCTCGTGGGAATGGACCTGGCTCAAGCATGGTAAGGCCTCAGGCCTCTTGTTCATGATGCTGAGATGTGTATATTGTACATTAGTGGTTTTCAAAGTCGAACGTAGAAACAAATTCCCAGCGAAATTTTGCGAAATTGGATGCTGCCGGTTCGGCAGGTTTCGGACTCCGCCTTGCCCTGCTGGCGTGCTCGACATTGTCGTTACTGGCGTCGACGCTGCCAAAGTATCAACCCGATCCTTAATCGCCGTTGTCAGAAACACCCTGGACCATGTCAAGCTCCAATCAGAGAGGTCGAGGCGGTGGAGTACAGGCCAGCGCACCTGCCAGTACGGACCCTGGGAAGAAGTGCACTATTCACTGGGAGGGGGTTCGTGGTGCTCGCACTGAACGTTTACTTGCCTGGTGCAAGGAAAATGAAGATGCACGCATCAAGCTTTTCTCGGATTCTGCAAAGGATGCTAAGGAGCAAGGCCGGAAGAAGAAGCAGAGTGGAACTTCGAGAGATATCTTCTATTCACAGGTTGCACAAGCTGTATTTTCAAATGATGAGGATCTGGAGGTGCAACAACTTTTCAAGGAGGATCCCAAGGCTTTTATTAAACCAGTTTCAACCCATTTTGGCACGTAAGTATCTAGTCCCTGTATCATTCATCCCCCCACTAGAATCACTGATAAGATGTTTCAGGCTCAAGAGAAAATACAATGAGTTCAACAAGGAGCTCAAGCAGTCAGGAGCCGGAAAGACATATGTGGAGCTACAGGAGGATCCAAAGATGAAGTCGTTGATTGGTAAGTTTCAGCCGTCACTGATCCGCACATATCTTAAATGCGTCTGTCAGATACAAAGCTCAAAAAAATTCCCTGGTGGCCTGAGCTTCATGGCTGGTGGTGGATGAACCCAGCTTTCAATCACGCATTTTCTACTGCAGATGCAGGCCAAGATTTCGCATCTGCTGCATTGGAACATTTTAATGTTTCCAAGCAATCACAACCACCAGCTACATGTGATGATGACATGCACATGGATGACGATCCCGAAGATATAGTTGAGCTTGGGGATGGTGCTATGGATGGTGCTGGCATTGTAGATGGGGCAGATGATATGATGGTTGACCGGTCCCCCCACATGGAATCATTTAGATCACAATCCTCGGCACTGTCACCACTGTTGCATTCGGACTACAGTCCCAGTGACACACCCAACTTGTTCTCACTAGTTCCATTGCCACAGTGGTGCCGACGACCCCAACTCCCTCCCATCACAACTTCTGAGTCTGACACACGTGGTGTGATATCGTTGAACTCTCCTGAGCACTCGCCCGCACCCAAGAAAAATGACACTGACAATTCACTATCTTTTTTCTCTGATCTCATGGAGTCTTCACCTAGCCATCGGTCTACACCCATTGACTCAGAGGACTCAGACACTGGTGGTGCCAGCCGAGCACTGCAATCTCTTCGTGTCAGCTCACTTAAAGGAAGATGTGAAAGTTTGCCTTCTCTTCCTACAAAACAGTCTCGTGCACCTACTCAGAGTGCTTCACCTCACTCCAGTCGTGCCCCCTCTTCATCACACAAGCGCCCTGGCAGCAGTGCTCTTGAGCAGACCTCCACCACTGCAGAAAGGATGTCTCAGACAACAGAATCCCTGATTTCACACCTTGATAACAAACGTGAGGGTCATATTGAGCAGGAACACTATAAACACATGAAATTGGAGAGCAACATTTGGGCTCATGATCTCAAGGTCTGCAGTGCCCATGACGAGTGGGAACACACCATGCGTCTTGCTGCACAAGATCATATCCACCAGCAGGAGAGGATGACTCAACAAATCGAGTTTGCAAGAATGGAGATTGAGCTATCTTGTGTGTGTCGTGAAGAGGAGGAGGCTTGTATTTGTTGTATTGCTATGGAGCGTGGTTTCAATCAAGCTTGAAGTAGGTCTGTACTATGTCATCATGCAACAGGTTTTCAGGAAATGCATTTGTATTCGATCGCACCAACTCAGTCCTTTCTCGAGAAAATCTCAAGTGTGACTACACACAACTAACACTACTAATACTTAGTACAACGAGGAAAGCAACTGCCTCTTCAACATGTTGCGAAAATCCTGCCCCACACTTCCAATGTAAGTCTGATCACCTACTATACCACCCTCTTGCTGATCATCCTCTCCTGTGTCACCGTCAGCTTGCCTCAACCTCCAAGTGTCCTGATAGAAGGATATGTTTGAGTCTTCGTGGTTTAGTTCCTCCTCAATTTCGACAATAAGATTATGCAGAATCATGCACGAACGGTGTCGATCTTTGTTGCTGGTCTGTTAAAACCTTCAACAAAAATAACAAACCAAACAACGCTACTGGTCAGCGGTTCCTGTGCTCAGAAGGCTGGTTCAGTAGTTGTTCAAAGGAGTGGTCTGACCCTTGTAGTACTCCAAACACTTCGAGTGGTTGAAGGTTTGGGGTGGAAGTTGGAATAGATGAAGCTGCACACGGGGCAGCTAACTGGAATGAATAGGCTTGGAATAGAAGAAGCAGAGAGACAAGGTTCCAGTTGAACAATGTCTAGAATGATGATGATGAAGACTGAAAAATGCAAAGCCTATCTGAGGCTTCAGAGGGGAATGGACATGGAATGTGAACTGAAGAAGTTGATTTTTTTTTCTGTAGCTAAAGTACAGGGGTTTATATAGAGTATAGTACCTGCGTACGTCTGTGTATGCAAAGCAACGCTCCAGGCAATGAGTAGGGCAATGAAGAGGGCAATGAAGAGGGGGAATGGAATGAATGTGCTGCACTTCAGGGGTAATGACTGAGCAATTTCAAAAAATAGAACAAATCCTATGCAGAATGAGTCATAAAATGGAGAATGAGTCATAAGGACAAAGAATGAGTCAGAGAATGAAAAAGCGATGATAAAGCAGGGCTGTGACCATTACAAACCATGACTCATGACCTGAGTCATCATGACCAATTGCTATGCAAGCATGACAAAGTGCTGTGCGGTGATGATGCAAGAGCTGTGATGCAGCAATGACGCAGCATATGGGCAGTGGAGAATGGAATGGAGTGATGATGCTATGATGCCATGATGGTGTGATGATCCGAATGCTCTGCTGCAGAGATGTCATGTGGTTGTTGGTGCAGAATGTTGACATGCAGGGATCATGGGATATACACAGTCTGTAAGACGCTTCCCCAGCATGATAAAGGGATTGGTCATCTGCATAGGGACTTGGTTGTTTGCAATCTCTGGTGAGCATTAGGATGGAATGGCATGGTGTCCACAGTGATCATGAAGGTGAGGTGCGAGTGGATAATGGTTTGAATGGTTCGACGAATATAAGCCGCTGAAGAGGATTGGAAATGGTAGGGTGATGAGGACAGGTTGAATAAAGATGTGGTTTTTGATGTATTGGTGCAATTTGGCATGGTCTGGCTGATGCTGAGGTTGTCTGAGAGTGTAGTGGGTGAAGATGGGAGAGCGTTGGAAGCGTGTGAATGGGGGAAAGGTGAATAAACCTCGTTGAATGCAAAATGCCGTAAAAATGCGGGATGCTGTAATACTGTTGAAAATCGCTAAAAAATCGAAAAATTAAAGGAAAGGAAGGGAAACAAATGAAAAGGTGAGTAAGGAATGATATGGGAAATGAAGATATAAATAAAAAAACCATGTTCTCACTACCAAACATGTTTGGTGCGTGACAGCGCTTCTACGATTTCTCCCACACCGAGTTTCAATGAACACACCGAGTTTCAATGAACACACCGAGTTTCAATGAACACACCGAGTTTTTCATCAATAACAGTGCATTGTTTTCATTCCACATCACACCAAGTTTTCACATCCTTACACCGAGTCTTCACATAACACACCGAGCTTTCATCACACCAAGTTTCTTTAGCACATTGAGTTTTATAATACACCGAGTTACTGAAATCCATGCACTGAGATTGTCCAATACACAGAGATTGAAAAAAATTTCAACCATCCTAAAATGGAAAATGCGGAGTTTGAAATTAACTTGGTGTGAGTAGCAAGTCCCAATGTGAGTGCTAATGATTTCTTCCCTACATGCTTGCCTGAAGTACTATGTCTGCAAATATGGAATCTCAGTGCATTACAAGAGGTGTCTATAGTGGCAATTGACAAATGCTGATAGTCAAGCTGGGACCAGGTAGTGATTTGAGAAAAATAAGTAGATCCCTTTTTTAAAAGTAAGAGAAGCAGTGAAAAGGATGAAATAAGTAAGATTAAGTAGTGTGTGAATTTACTGATGCTGGATAATGTATCCCTATTTTAGGGCTATAGGCCAAAGGGATACATCCATCCCCCATCATCAGGTGAATCTCATACAGTTCATATTCATATTTGTACAGCATGACATGTGCGCTTGCTTCTTCTAGTGTGTTTGAAGCTGGTTCTTCAGCAGATTTGGCACCATCTGTCCCAACTTAAATGTATCCGATTCCAGCTGCAGCACACCATCTATCTCAATATTCAAATGCATGAGCCACTGTGGGAAACAACTCCACAGTAGGCAGATATAATGTTGGGTGAATGCTATGCCTGCTGCTTCACTTGCAAGGCAAGAACGCTCAACCCTAAAGGGGTCTGCTACTGATATAAGTCTGATAGTTAGTGTCTAAGGTCAGCAAAAAGGTAAGAGAACTAGTCTGAAGGTATGCAAACAAGTCCGAGGGTCAAAATGTTGGGTCTGAAAGTATATACCAAGTCCAAGGTGTGGAAAAGTGGGTCTGAAGGTTCAGGTTGTTGGGTTATGGGGAATTGCAAGGGAATAGGTATGAAAAGTGTTGGACTATGTCCAGAAACAAGGGAATGTCAAGGGAAACAAATGACAAGGGTTGTGGATGCAAGATGGGTGTGAAACAGGTGCAAAACAGGTGAGAAATGGGTGAGAACCAGGTATATTCAGCCAGGTAACAGGTAATGACAGGTATGTGACCAAGTAGATGGGAAGTCCCACCTACAGTAAGGTAATGTGCTTGGTTGTACTGTCAGTCCTATATATCTAGCTATGTGGAAATCCAGAATACAGAAAGTAGGAAAACATTGGGTCCAACAATATGTAAACTAACATGAGGTACTGCAGATGTGTGAGAACACGGGTAATAATGCTGTCTACTGCATCAGCCATGGGAAATAAGCTACTACACACCAGTGGGGTTAGACAGGATGGACAGGCTTCCAGAGTATGCAAGCAGGTCCAAGGCTCAGAGAGCATGGGAAAGTGTTGGGTTGAGTGGGTTTCATCAGGGATGACTAAGAGTGACTGGTCTGATGTCCAGACTAACTGGGCTTCTGATGTACTCCATAAAATGGGCCTTTGTGAGGCTACAGCCAGAATGTTTCCTACACCACAGTGATCTCCTTGGCAGTAGTCACTGAACCATCCTTCTCTGACAACACACTCAGCAACTTATGGACTATTGGCTGACAAACCATATCCTGAGCAATGACAAGGTCTGACAACAGACAACCCACTTGGGCAGTTTTATTAATGAGAGGATCACCATCAGCCACACCATCATGTCCTACAACAGAAAAAAAAAGGAATTGCAAAAGAACTAAGAATGAACCAAGATTTTTTGTCAGTGTTCACTCACATGACAGAAGCTGCACTTCAGGATGACTGTGCAGAATATTGCAATAAAAAGCAAACCAGTCACAGCCTAAGACAACTGTGGCTAGCAAGGTGTCACAAAGCACAAATGGAAAATTGGTAGAAAACCAAACATCTCCTTCAAGCAAAGTCACAAGGGCCCAAAACACACCCTCACAAAAATGAGCAAGCACATCTGAATTCAAGAAGAATGTAGAAGCAGTGAATCTACAGAAGAGGGGTTCCACATAACAAATACATTTTGTCATATCCTGCATTTCGGACCCTCTTTCTCCAATCTGATCTCTGGATCTAATCTCCATTTCATCTCCATTTCTTACTCCTTTTGTATATCTCCATGTAGATTTTCTCCTGACTCCGGTTTCTGGTTATGCATTCATCTGTAGTACTCATTGATCTATTTCCCAGTTTCGTTTCCAACTTCATTTATTATGATTCGTCTGACTTTCTAATAGGCTTTCCATATGCTTTGTACATAGCCTTGGACTTCACTGACTGATCTTCTGTTAGGATACCTACAGTATATAAACTCCTGTAACACTTCATACTTCCTCAGTTTGAATATCATCTTAGATTCTACTCATCTCTGTCTCTCTGAACTAAATCCCCATACTTTGTTCCACCTCCAAGTCTTAGGATCAATTCCTATAGACTGCAACTCCGGCTCTACCTTAGGGTAGTCTTTTCTCTGTTTGTTTCTACTCCAGACTTTGTCTGTAGTAGTCTTACTCCTTGTTCCTATAAATCACTGGAAGTCCACCAGACTTACCTACAGTGGCTCAAAAAACTGTCCGCATGTTTGCGCTATTTTGACTGTTTACATCATTGTACAAGAATGGATAGGTATTCCCAGGACATCCTGCCATGGCCTGGGAGTACTACATCAGGGCTTCAAAATGAGCCCTTACCCGTGGGAATTGGTGGTCATATGGTGGCACTATGTGGTTTGCAAAATGATGACTCATGTGGACAGTTTTTTGACTCAGATATTTTACATAGGAAATCAGGTATTCTAGTACTTTGTGTGGCCTCCCTTGGCCTTGATTACTGCCTCTATCCTTCTAGGCATACTTTCAATCAACTTCTGACAGTCCTCTGCTGTAATCTGTCCCCACTCTACCACCACTCTCTCCCATAACTCCCATACTCCTTTAGGGGGGTGTTCATAGGCTATAAGCTTCTTTTTGAGTATTCCCCAGAGGTGTTCAATGACATTGACATCAGGGGACTGTGCTGGCCAGTCAAGGAGATGAATATTATGTTCTTCAAACCATTCTCTGGCTCTCCTGGATGTATGCTTGGGATCATTATCCTGTTGGAAAATGATATCTTCTTCATCAATTCCTGATTCTGCCATGCTAGGCAGCAAGTGGTGGTTGAGAATGTCCACATACTGCTCAGCATCCATCCTCCCCTCAACCTCTGCAAGCATTCCTACACCATTCCACCCCATACACCTCCATACCATCAGAGAACCTCCTCCAAACTTGAGTGTCCCATTAATCTCTCTGTCTGTTAGAGGCCCCCCCTTCTTTTTCCACACATATACCTTTCCATCTGACCCAATCCTGTTGATTTTAGTCTCATCTGACCATATGACACGCTTCCAGTCCTCTACAGTCCAGTTTTGATGGGCCAGGGCAAAGTCCAGTCTTCTTTTTCTATGACTGATAGAAAGGAGAGGCTTCTTCTTCTTTGTTACAGCCTTGAGGTTGGCTGCCTTGAGAACATTTCTCACAGTTTGTGAAGATACAGGGGTAGTGATGATGGAATTGATGTGATGAGTGACTTGGACAGCATTGTCAGCCTTTCCTGTAGTAATATGCTGAATAATGGCCCTCCTATCAGTAGAGGTGAGTTTGGATGGACGACCTCCACTAGAGTTTTCTTTGTCTGGGTGACATTCTTTGGTGAGCTTGGCCACAGTAGACTTGCATACACCAGTTCTAGATGCTATTTGACAAGCAGAGAGACCAGCAGTAGAGAGAGAGAGGATGTTATCCCTTTAAGCAGAGGAGATGGCTTTCATGGTGATTATGACTATCATACATGAGACTCCCTTCATTATATAGTGAGAGATAGGTTTAATAATGCCATAATGACACCACATTATAATTTATTTAATAATGGTATGACTTTATGGTGTCATAACCATTAATTTATATAGTTTCAATCTAGCCTCAAAAAACTGTCCACATGAGTCATCATTTTGCAAACCTCATAGTGCCACCATATGACCACCAATTCCCACGGGTAAGGGCTCATTTTGAAGCCCTGATGTAGTACTCCCAGGCCATGGCAGGATGTCCTGGGAATACCTATCCATTCTTGTACAATGATGTAAACAGTCAAAATAGCGCAAACATGTGGACAGTTTTTTGAGCCACTGTATATCCTATTGTCTGGACTTCATCAGATTTCCGTTCTCCATCTTAGAAATAAGGGCATGTACTCAGGTAAGGAGCACAGTGCATGAGCTGAAGCCAAGCCCTTCAGACATCATTCTCCTTTGAGTACAGTCTTAACACATTTACACCCTCAAACATAAATGACATGATGTGATTCATAGTCTATAGAGAATCTGCAGCAAGATTAGAGGCAGCAGATATGAGGTGTGAGAAAGAACCACACTGCACTGCCACTCTAAATCCTCAGTTCTTTTCACTTTTCCATGTCCACAAATACCCAGCTACCTAAAGGTAATGGGAATACCATCTTATGTTGCTTGAAATATATTTTAAACACTTCATATACTCACTATTGATCAATACTTGAATGTCCATCTGTGTATAGGCCCTATAGTTGTGAAATTTGCCTCACCACATCTACAGTGCTTATCCTCCATGTTCATACTGCTTAAGGCTGCATCAATTAGTGGTATGCATTTTAATGGTGATCTCAATGATGGTTTTCAGACACTGCACGAAGTGTTGCCTTAGTGTGTCAAGCCTTGTCCCCACCTTGTCGAGCCCTATACAGCCCCTGTAAGTACCATCTCAAGTTTCTATCCCCCAGGGATAGGGAATGAAAACTATCCGGTTCAACTGCTAGGTATCAGGGTCCTTATCAATACAGTGTCACATGAAGTCTGCACACAATTCATCAGCAAAACACTTTGCCTCTGTGGGCTCTGTATAGCTCTGTACAGAAGGGACCAAGCTGTGGCCAGCCATTTTTTGGTGGTGGGAAAAAGAGTGTTGTGCTGATGTTTGTGCATGTATGTGCATGAAAATTGTGTGTGCATGTGATTTAATTATTATCCATTTGGCCCACCATACATAGGGTAGCTACATGAATTCTTTGGCACTCATGAACTTGGTGCAAGTTAAGAAAGATCAAACAAATCAACTTTGCTTTGAGGTAAGCTCAACTCTCATTTGTCCCCTCACAACATGGCTGACCAGTGTGGCCTGGGTGCAGATGGAACTCTCCTTGACACCAGTCAGATCTAATGGTATAATGATCCTGATGATGATACTCCACTGCTTCCTGCTGCACAGTGCCCCACCCATATACACCCTGCACCCAAGCTTGTTGACCCCAACAATGCTATCTTGCACAAACGAGTTGATGCAACCAGCTTACACCTGATATCTTTGAGGAACTCCAATTGTTCAAGAAGAGTGCTTATCACAACAGGCATATCCAGGCTGCAGCTGAGGCTGCAACTCATGTTGAGCCTCTCACTCATGTGACTGAAGATGACCTTTGTGTTGATCTTACTGATCTTTAGTCTTGCTTCAGCTTACTTACACTTGGTCATGCTTCATAGTAGTATCTTGATGTACCAGTACTCCTTAGTACTATCATGTGATGAACATTATTTAGCTTCACCAGCAATAGAATACAGTAGCCTAATCAGCAAAACACTTTGCCTCTGTGGGCTCTGTACAGCTCTGTACAGAAGGGACCAAGCTGTGGCCAGCCATTTTTTGGTGGTGGGAAAAAGAGTGTTTTGCTGATGTAAATTTATGATGTGTTCCAGTTCAGTGTTTGCAAAAATTCCCACTGAACTGGACTTCCACAACACTAGGTTCGTCAGGCTAGTGATGGTGTGACGAACCTAAGGTCGAAACGCTACAGTAAATAGGTAGTGTGACCAAGGTGTGACATGTACTAACCTAACGTCCAAAGTAGCAATTGGTGGTGTATGGAAACTCCAGAAAGTCACAAGAAAGTCATCATATTTTCGACTGTGAGCACTTGAGCATGGATCAATTTCGACAACAATTTTACATGTGTTTGAAAACAAAAATGTTAAATATTTTGCCACTATGTTCCGCAAATTCCTCCAGCCAACCCGGCACTGTCCCGGGTGTGGGTTGTGATTGGCAATAAATTATCAATAACATAAGTAATCCTGAAATGTGCAATTGGTGTCACATTCAGGCTAAACGTCACAAGACACAGATTCCGCTTTACATGTCGATGACTGGTTATGACTCGCTACCCCGTATGCCGAGGTGCCGTCCTTGTTTGTAATTCGGGATATATGAACCTGTAGAGGGTTCATATGATATTGCCGCGACATTGCTTGTTCCGTCTTGGTGATTGTGACGCGAATAAACACCATGTAGAAGGCAATCGAGATGACTGGCATGACCTAGTTAATTGAAGCTCAGTATTTTCAATGAATGTGTGAACAATGGAATCACTGTGTCTAGCATAATAAAATGTGCATTGCTTGAACGGGCGAAACAAATCAGTGTGGTGAGGAGCACCACAGAGTACAAGATAGCGGCATCCATAAGCACGTGCAATATAGGCATCATGGTACTTTTAGTAGCGCGAATTGCAGATACATTGTGTTCCATCATCCAGATATGATATGCCAGTAATCCTAGACATATTTGAGTTGATGTATGTCATGCAGAAAATGCGCGCTCACCTGAACTCATCAAATTAGTTGTCAATGTCGATGCAAAGAACGGCGTAATCCACTGTGCTGTGTCTTTAGCATAGACGTTTCCAGCATTGCTAGTGGCTTGTGCAACATGGGAAACCGCAAAAGATCCGGTCACTGCGAAGCAACTTCAGAGCACACGATCTCCTCAGTATGAGCGCAACCTCACCTGCGCAACTGCACCAAAGCATGCTTGGGAGGATGATAACCCAGATAGATTGCCAAACAACATAACAGCAATAGATCTTTGTCAGAAAGACAAGACAGTTCTATAAGCCAAGGGGGTTTCAACTGGCATACAAATTTGAACCCACCACAACCCCATCGCCCAGTAAAGTTTGGCATACATATAATGCAACCTTGGCCACGTACGTTTTTTGGGAGATGTCTGCGAAGAACGCCACTGGCCCCCCGGGGAACGTGTCGCGATACGTTACCAGTCCGTCTTCAATACGAATGATGTCTACGACCATGTGCTTGGGAGGTATCAGCGCGTGACATCGAATGTAAGAGGAAAGACACTAACCGCAGTGCTCAGCATGAACAACAATATGGCCACCGCAGTGATTGGGTGATTGATGTCCTGCATGCTGTGTTTATACGTCAATGTCCAGATTGTCCCTATAAACATGAGGACTGAAAAGCCTGAGGAACCGTAGCTTTGTGAGCATGGGAGTTGGAACAGACAAATCCATCCGTTGCCATAATTACCATATAAAATTCCTTCCAGCGATGTCGCTATGATAGTAGCGGTATCCAGCTGAACGTCTCCTGAAGTCATAGGAGAAACAATGCCTGGGGGGAAGTACAAGGGCGTGGGCCATCTTTGCCAGTAATTATTATATAGAAAAAGCTTGAATTGTCCTATCCATAATCACACCAATCCATTCTGGATCAGCATTTGATATTTCCCTTGTAACTGCGGGTACCCAAGGAAAAGGGGCGATGGCAACAAACTGGACCTCGAACCTCCACAACTCAATCCACAGCGTCCAAGATTCTGATCAGTGTTTCCTATCAATCAAGAACACTGTGGATGGGCTTGTCCAACATTTAGCACCATGTTTTAATCAAAAAACTGCTCCGAGGACTCCTAGGTCTCAGCTCAACTTGCGCATGGCAGTCAAGAATAGTCAGGATCAATCAGCTAGTCCAATCTCCACATACAAGCTCTGATCACTCAAATTGAAAAGGAGCCCCGTGCTTCCCCATGCTTCCTGGTGGCCGATTCCTTGATGAAATCTTATCATGCAGTGCTAGATTGATGACCGATTCGGAGCCACAACTCAGCATGACACCTCGGGCAGCCTCTGCACTGTGCTGTGGTATCACTAATCAATATTCCCAGTGAGAACTGTCTGTGCCCAAATAGGGCTGAGTATGTTGAGATGCGCGTTTGAGAGACAGAACATACCTGCTGGGCACAACCGGTTGGCAGAATGGCGGACTTCTGCCCACAACAGTGCTAGTGTTCTGCTTCACCGTGACGATTACGAATTATCCCAAGTTGCAGATGAGTCCGAGGCCCCAGACACTCCTTAGTGTATCAGACCCCTGCCACTAATAGCTCTGCAGCCTGAGGCCTGAGCTTGCTTCTAGTCGAACTGTGTTGCGCTCTGTCCGAGTCGGCAAACTCCTTTGTACTCTACCCCTCCTCATTTTCTTTATGCTCCCTATAGCGAAAGCTAGCGAGGATAATTAAACATCGAAGTTTCATCCACTGGACCGACGAGCTCGTCACTGACATCGGTATCCCCATTATGCCAGAATGAGCAGAAGGAACAACTGTCTTCCTTCTATTAGGGTCTCCCTACCGGAGACTAGAAGGAGATAGACGTCGCTATGAGTTCAGCAGATCGATCAATGACGCCAAGTAAATAACATGCGGACGTCACACTAGCGCATTTATCCCAGGCTGGTGTTGTGCGCAAGACACAGTATGTAATGGAGCCATGGGTAACTAGTAATGCTCTGCAACACAACGATGCTTCGATGTCACACAGGCACATTTGATTACACCACAACCACCTTTCAGTCACTCAAGATCGGTCACTAGTGAGTCATCTCATTCAGAGGCATTGAGCGTCTGTTGCGTTATCTAGATCACGGCGGACCCCCGAACAACTACGCGTCAAATTTGCGGCTCACGCAGACCAACCAGGCTCAGCTTGCGTGCGCGATCTCAGTTGTACCTTCCCTCCATACACCTTCCTATCACATTATCACATTTTAGGGTATGACACAGGTGAGGCTTGGATCATGGATTTGGTGCTACGTGCCGCTGGTACCTGCGATTGGCTCGCCCATACGGATATGAGCACGAGGACATGAAGCAAGCGTAACACACTTGCTTTCTCTTCCCTTGCACCCACCGCATGAGACTCTCGCATTATTCATGTGCGCCCCAAATGTATCCCCGGTGGTTCATGCCCATTTTGTGCGCCTCCAAATTTGTGCCTTATTTGAGTGCGAACGAATGCTTGGGTCGAGCTTGTGGGTCAATTTAGTAGAACACTTTGCTCGTGCACGATGGACAGTCCAGTGAGCCACCTTCCGAATCCGTACTACCGCTTTGCGTTGAAAGTACCTTTCTTCGTGATGTAGTACTCAATACCAACGGCGTACTATATGCCATCGAACATTCCAACGCACTTTCCAGGGAGCCATCAGAAGAGGGTATAACACATCGACCTTTTTCTAATATCCTGCCACATTCTGGATTGAGCCAACGAGGTCTAGGTGCTACAAGTCAACTGTACTACGCGAAGTAGACGTTTTCCGTCCACGATTCGTATTTATCTATGTTTTCAGTGAGACTCTTTGCCTTCTCTCTCCCCGCTCTGACTGCAAGCCTGTGCAACGGTAACCTCAACGGCGGTTCATCCAGGTGAGTGAGCTTCTCGATGACCACCACTGCCTTTTCAGTGTCTCCGTCGGCCACAGTTGAAGTCATAAATTGGCGGAATTTAGAACCAGGTAGCTCTGGATCTCCATACGCTGGGTGTCGAGGAACGAGCCGGGCATTGTCAGTAAACATCTTCGTTCGGAATGGACCCGGCTCGATTATGGTAACCTGCCAAGCATTAGCGTGAGTTCCACATCGAGACTAGATTGACTAAACCTGTATGTTCCATGCTGGGTCTAGTTCTTGTGCGAGACTTTCGCTGAATCCTTCCAATGCTGGAAATTCGGATTGAGATAATGCTATGGCCCTAGATGAACACGCTTACCATGTTTACTGTTGTCAAAAGTAGCCGTAGCCGTAGGTGAGTATTGGAATCATGTATGGCCAAGTTCACTCACGATGCGGAATAGTAGGATGCTGCAGCTCTCCCGACCAAACCCAGATTAGAAGAAACCTGCAACAGCCTTCCCCCGATTGGTTTGTTCACTTCTCTGAACATCCGAATCGCCTCCCTCGTCACGTTTGATGCGCCCCAAAAGTTCACTTCAAAGATCTGGCGAGCGTCTTCGTCGCTCATGGACTCCATCTCTCCGATAATAGCCATACCCGCGTTATTGAACACAACATCGACACGTCCGAATACCTCTTTAGCTTTTGCGAATGCAGCGGCCACCTCCGAGCTCTTTACGACATCCATCTGGACGATCAGCAACTGGGAAGACGGATATAGTTCGGCGAGATCGGACAGGGCTTCTTCGCGGCGTAAAGTTGCGACCACTTTATTTCCGTTTTTCAACAAGAGTTCTGTCATGGAGCGCCCGAATCCTGAGGACGATCCAGTAACTTGTATTGTTTCGTCAATTCTCATAGCTTTATGAGGAAATACCAAGAACTTACCTAGCCAGACCTTTGATTCTGTCATGATTTTGTTTTGGAGTATGAGGGGATGTAGTTTGCAAGCGATGACAGGGGATCAGAGTTGGCTTTATATGTGTCGATCAGCGCCATGACAGAGGATTACTCAGTTCAAGATCGGACGGGTTCTTCGGTTGTTTTCAGTCAGCATGACACTCCTTTACTTTGTTATGACCTCACTAATCGGGCGGCAATGTGTAAGCCACTGGGTCTTGACTGGGTCAGACTGCCGCGCCTGTAGGAACTCAGGTGGGCCAGCGTGCTTGCACATTGTTACCGGCGATGCCCAGCGGCTACGCTGGGCATCGTCATACACAACATGAAAATTCAATGATGACTTTAAACGATGAGGGGGTCAACCTGGAGAACCTGCTCAGCCAATTGGTTTCATGTGATACGAAATTGAGCTCAACATTCCATCATATGCACATGTTCTACATCTCTTAAATCCGTTCGCATATCCCAGCTGGTCATATGTGTGGGGCAGTCTCAGAGGAAAAGTCATCAGGATGATACGAAAAAGGGACCAGTTACGTATTTATGGTACACGTACCAGACCGCTTCGGAAGCGCCGTTAGAGTCCTCTCCATGTTCGTCTCTATCTAACCTTAACATCTTCGATTCTCCACGCTCAATTGCTAGGGATTCTCACCTCGATAATGCGGCCCATCAATAAAGGTGATGCACAGCCAACAAGATGGCGCGGCTGGATATTTCTCGCCTGTGTCTTTATCTTTTTTATGCAAGCTGGCCTCTTTGCCGGTCACAAAGATCACACTTCTCAACGAGACTCAAGTTCACGAGCAAACTGGTTCTCGACTTCCTCTAGGTGGCTCCCTTTTGCCAGGGATGGGGAATCATACTCCCTCACTGAACATCCCATACCGAAGTTGATGGCGGACGCGGAGGAGAAGTTCAGGCATATGCTTTCGAGGCAAAGTAAGACTCTTGAAGATGCTGTGGGTGAATACAGGCAACGATACGGGCGCGAGCCTCCAAGAGGGTTTGGAGGTTGGTGGCAGTTCGCGCAGGAACACAACGTGAGACTGGTGGACGAATTTGACGCCATTGATGAAGACCTGGCACCGTTCTGGAATATGTCGGGCGTGGAGTTTCGAAGGAGGACTGTCCAAGTGAGTGTGATCTCCCCTCCACTAGGATACTAATGACGTTCATTTTGCAGGTTAGCGAACTTCCGTCTATTGATTTGGTCCGCATCATAGATGGCAAGGCCGAAGGCGCCTCCATTGACAAAACGGATAGCGAGCGAGGACACAGAGCACTTGGGTTTATAGCGTTGCTGGAGAAATTTCAAGACAAGGTGTGTATGCCCAGCCCTCTCCGCCCATTCCTTCTGTTCATGAAGGTCTACATAGCTCCCTGACATGCAATTTGCCATCAACTCGAAGGCAGAGGGCAGGATCTTGGTACCTTGGGAACACCGCCAATTTCCTAACATGACATTACAAGATTCGTCAGGTCCGCTATATTGTCATTAGTAAATGTAGGATCATGATCTAACTGTGCTTTAGGTGGAATAACCTCCATGGTTGGAGCTGACTTCACTTCTGATTGGAGGGGGGAAGGAAGTGTTTGGGCAGCTTATCGCCGAACGTGTCCCCCTGACACTGAAGCCCGTCGCCTCTACAGTTCATACCGCAATCCCAACGCTGAGAATTCAAAAGTCTTCTTTGGCTCCGCTCAAGCTCGTGGAGATGAATTCACATTTGTGCCAAGCGTTGAAGATTCCATTGATTACTGTTCGTATCCTTGGGCTCACTACTCCCACGGCTACTTTTTCTCGGACTGGCGCACGATACCTGTGCTTTACCCCGTTTTATCGCCTGCGAAGGCCTCAGGATTCTTGGATATTAGGATCCCGAGCCACTATTATGTCGGACAACATCCTAGGTACACCTACGGATTCAATCCTGACAGCGAACAACCCAACGACGTGGATGACTTGGAGGTTCCATGGGAGGAAAAGTTAGACTTCATTTTCTGGCGGGGTGCGGACACTGGTGGCGGTAGCACTCCCCCTGGCTTTGCGTCGCATTACCAAAGACACAGGTAATTCGCTCTTGGGCTTGCTGCCCTATTACGCGATTCTTATCTTTCATGACAGATTTCTCCACATGACACACGAGAGCGCAGTACGAAATCGGACGATTATCCATGCTGACCCGTCAAGCGCTAATAACTTCATTGCCACTGAGGTGCCTGCGAGACAGCTAAATACCGAGATAATGGATGCTGCATTTGTTTCGACGACTGGCGGGTATCCTGGCGGCGAGGAAGCACTTAGAAAAGATCACCGCTTTGCATCACCCGTCCCCCTCGGTCAGCACTGGACGTACAAATATCTCATTGATCTTGATGGTATGGGTTACTCGGGACGTTTCTTGGCACTTTTATCCAGTGAAAGCGCCGTCATAAAGAGTACTGTGTGGCGGGAGTACCTCACAGATTGGTTGCAGCCATGGTATGTTTATAATTGGCAATCGGATGCAGGGCTGAATGGAAAACAAGGCTACACTATATACCTCTATCCTCGTCTTACGCCGAGATATACAACATCCACGCGTATTTCTCAGGACCGACGCCCTCAACTTTGGCAGCTGCAAACTTGACTACAACGCACACAACACAGTCACTAGAGGGCGACCAGCATTTACAGCGCATCGCACGTGCGGGCCGACAGTGGAGGAAGACGATTGGGAGGACTGTCGATATGGAAGGTGCGTTCTGGTTTTGCGGGCATGTATTTGCAAATTGGTTGGCTTAACTTGGTTTGGCAATAGCGTACGTCTACAGACTATGTTTGGAGTATGCGAGACTCTGGGCCGATGATCGGGACACGATGAATTTTGTGCTGTAATATATAGATAGGCTGCGCACTACAGCAAAGACCGCTGTGTCTTGATGTTGATCATCTCATTTAATTTGGACTTCATATCAGCTTTCGTGGAGTAGTAGGTCATCAGTAGTTGTTCATATGACTTATGCCTTTGAAGGGCACAAGAGAGATGCGGTATGTGCCAGATTTGCGGTCGTTAACTGTAGGCTTGCGCACGGTAGCCGAACTTCGACTTGATGATCGCCGTTTCACGGAACAGAGTACATTAGAATCGTCGTTAAAAAGATATCAACAACAGATTCCGGGCGCAAATTATCCGTTCGTACGTTGCACACATCAGAAGAAACCGGAACTTGTACTGCTTCTGCGGTGCATATCGACCGTAGTGGGGTCTTGGGCATTAGAGAAGCATTGGTAGTTATTGACGCCTCTGAAGGGCGCAAGAGATACGGTGTGTCGGACCCGTAGCCATTAGTATGCACACGCACGGTGGCCAGTGATGTGGAAAGACGTCGACAAAAGCTTCCAAGTCTGTGCACGAAGCAGGCATATCAGAAGAGCGGAACTTGGAAGTAGACGGCCAACCGTCATTGCAGTGTTATCGTGCCATGTGTGAATGCTTGGTGGTTTTGCGGTGCATGAAAAACACGAGGACACCACTGGCAGTGCGAAAGACCCTCTGCCAACAGATGTGCGCCAGAGGAGGCCTCTGAGAGGTAGAAGAAGTCCCGGATCAAGACATTTTGAGTGACGTAAGATCGGTAGTACTGATAAGTACTTACAACGGGAATATCCGGCATTACCGTCAGTTAGAGTGCTCTTGGTTACTAGCCCATTTCGTGTTGTCACATTTCATTGTGCTATCACAGGGTTTTTAGTATCTTTGTCGTGCCTCGTTCTCGCTTGACAGTGTCAAGAAGTGGCGTATGCGACGTTTATTGTTTGGCGAAGGCTTTAGAAATAAACAGAACCAAAGGATCATCAACGGCCCGGGCAATCGCCGAGTCACCTTCGAAACACATACCACGGACGCAGCATCACGGTGACCATCATGTTCGCTCAAACCGGATCTATGATCTGGACGCGAGGCCTGTTGATACTGATAAGCACGACCAATCATCCCCTGAGGGCCATAGTCACGATATCAAGAAAGGAGAGCTGGCAGGAACCCCGCGGGCTGAAACCGAGTTGAAATACGATACAAGATCTTGAAGCTATTCGTGGAACTGCACATGACCTATCTACGGCAACGTCGATGTACCACGAACGCCTACCACCGCCGTCATTCGAGGAAATGCGGGTTTCAGGCCGTATCATTGTCTTGGACGCAAAAATAGAGTGGACCTTCTCCAACCAAATCAGGCTACCTGGTCATAGGAAGAAGAGGAGTGAGATATATAGATAACGCGACCCTGACGGACGACATGGCATGGTCAATAAGGCGGAGCAAAGAAATCAAACGGAGTCATCTGGGTTAAGACAAATGTCGTGGGTACGATGACCAGGATTCTTTAAATTGAGGATCACCGGTTGAATCGCCCAGATGATCTCGGTGATTCCCCATCTCCTCCTGCTAATCGAGCCATCGGTCCACGATCAGTTCTCGGTGTCTGACGATGAGTGCGTACATGGTATGATTGGTCACGGGGACCCCCGTTGGTTACATTGAGGACGGGCGAAGGTATTCTGGAGACGGTCGGCTGGCTCACATACTGCTGATTTGGTATGTATCCCCATATGTTCCTGAATCTGTCGCTGAGTGGGACGGGGAAGCCGTCCTTGGATGTTTCAGTTGGACGATTCAGGTGCAGGCAGGCTACACTGGGTGGTGGACCCCTCGATCGTTGATCCATATTCATCTTCTCTTCCCGATGGCGGCTGGACCTTGGTGTCTGCGGCCGACATGCCACAGTTCCTTATGGCTGCGTTCATCGCCATATTACTTATCTTCTGTCTACCACGCGAGTTGTTTGAACCGATCGTGACTATCTGATGGCGGTGTGCGAAGATGTGGATGGCGGCCTTGCAAAGACCTGTGCTCCGTCTAACCACCTTCCTGCAGTTGGCGCTTTGATATGTGCCAAACATGCAGTACACAGGTGCGCCATGGACGCCTTGCTGATGAGCCTCGTTTTTACATCTTATCAGTTTTGTTCAAGATGCTGGCGATGACTGAGCTTATTGCTCAAATGTAGCTGCAGACATATTAGTGTCGAGTTATCTGGTATGTAGGTAGCGTGAAGCAATATGTTTTTGTTGGACAAAGTACAAACACAAAGACTGGTCGGACTTGGTGGCAGTCCACTTCCCTATCGGCATCCCGCACAAGTCACGTGCACTTCATAAGAAGCGCTGAAATGAAATGTTTGATTCAAACAATCGCGGATGACCGGGAGTGGGTATTTTCTGCAAGTCTGCTGTTGGTCCGCCGTGTACAAAGGGTATGTCAAGCATGCACGTGTCAGCTGATTATTGACTTCTATCGTGATCATAGGAGTTAATGAACCGAAATAACAGTGCTTTGTGCTTGTCGCTTTTTTTGCAGAGACAAAAGATGATTGTACGTATAAAGTCTTGTTACCTTTCACTATAGACATTGCCATGCTGACGCCTCGTTGTACTCAGTCTTGCAGGCGGTTCCAAATCAGATGTGAAGTTCTTGAACTGTATTCGATTGTCAGGACCGCTATAGACATTCTTCCAAGATGAGATCAGGAACATTTGCTCCAATGCGAAACTCCGGCTTGGAAATTCTAGCGGGTTGGCCAAATTTTACCAAAGATATCTTGCTGTACCTCCAACCCCGTCTTGTCTACGATGGATCAAACACGTTGTGGGCGCGTGATTGGCTCGATGTCATCGCTGTCCATTGGATCTCGGCACGCCAGATGTGGCTCTTTTTGGCCACTCACTGTTTCCGGCTGGTAAATAGAGTCCCGTCCAGTTCCACAGATCCTCACTCTTTTCCTTAACCATTAGCGACATCTCTACTATTGCGATGCATCCACGATCAGCACTGGGCTCTCCCACATCATCTACTGCGAGTCGCCTCTCAGACAGCAGCCGTTCAGAAGGCGGTCGTCAATTCGCGCGGAACGGAAGTATATCAGAATTCGAGATTGAGCGACCACTCAAAATGAATACATCATCTCCAAAACGACCAGGCGTTCGTCGTCGTCAGTCTGAATATGGCGCTGAAAGTGCTTTTCGTGCAAGCGTGTCACGTTTACTCACCGCCAAAGCGCGTCCGTTTACTGTCACTGGCCACATCCCAATGGACCCGGCGTCCTTGGTGCTATTCTTCCGCTCGAAGGTGAGTTGTTCGTGACCCTGATCAATATAGTCGTTATCTGAATCTGAGTCCGATTTACAGAGTGGCATCACGCACTCGCTTGATTTCCCCATCAACATCGATTACGACACACCTCCGGCTCTCGAAGTGCTACTCGCAGCATGTAAACCCCACCCAACGCCTGGATTTGATGTATACCCTGATCGTGAAACCCTCTTCTACCCCGGAAATCTTCCCTTGACCGCAACTCTTGAAATCGCCAACCATCCCATCCTCGACGCGGTGCGCAATGCATTGTTTCCGGCATTACCCATGGGACATTACCTCACTGCCCTGAGAGATAAGCTAGAGGTGATGGCCACTGGAGCGCGTATGGCGCCCCAGCCCCGCACGTTACGCAACGATGGTAGAGTTGCTACAATATGTGTCACTCTGCCCGTCCACCATCGCGGGGGAAACATGATTGTCCGAGATGCAGAAGGAACAGAAGAGAAGTTCTTCGGAGGTGGAGGCAAACCGTCGGAGGTCCATTGGACTGCATTCCTTGGGGAATGCGAGTACGAAGTCGAGACTATCCAGCAAGGATGCAGGATGAGCTTCACGTACGCGGTGCATCTAAAGACATACGGGGCGGCAGTCGATCCTTTGATCACGCCGAGCGAATACTTCCTCGATCTTCTTTCCCCAGTTCTCAGCCTGTCTCGGGGACGCAAAGTAGCATTTTATTTGACGCAGGACTACGGTGTCAACCCTTCGGAGGGCCTAGCCGAGTCGTTGGTTCCTCATGTGAGTCTCAGCTGACTGCGGGCAGGGCTTTATTGACGTAAGGCGATCAGCTTAAGGGCAGTGATTCTCTTTTATACCATGCCCTGAAGGTGTACAAGCTTGCGCCAGAGCTGCATTGGGCAGCAGGGGGATACGTCTGGCCTATCGATCGGACCGTAGAATGCGGAAACGATGTTCTGGATTCGCCAACGAGCCTATCATCGATGGGCTTCCCCAGCGCTTTTGGATCACCTGCCCGTTCAACAAAGTCAGCAAAATCAGCAAAATCCGTCCGTGGTCCAATGAGCTACTACAATGGCCCAGAAGAAGATGACGTGGAGATAATGAAAATCGAAGCTGACAACCTGAGGATGAGGGTTGAGGAGAGCGGTGCAATCCCTCTATCCGAAGCGGAAATCTTCATCCTTTCTGATTGGGTTCCCGGCCCGCTTGCGAAGGAGAGGGTACACTTTGTGTCGAATGGAGAACTGGAGAAGCTGATCGTTAATGTCCTCCTCGTTATTTATGTTCCTTGAGGCTTGATGGAGGGTACGAAGGACGTAATCTGCTAATCATCTAATAATTGGCTGCTGGAGCGGCCACCATGGAACTTAGTCCGGACACTTACTAGTATTTGTACTTGTACTATTTACTGCCTGCAAGTAATGACATCTGATGAACACGACTACAAATATTTCTATACTGGGACATGTTCGGCACCATGGGTTTGGACTCCGCCTAAATCGTGTAATACTCGCGATTTCGTTGGTCGCTGTGTATCACGACGAGCACCGATATTCCCCACTTTTTTAACCGGCAGCGCTCGTCCGTGCGAGCGACCTGCACTTGTTCGGTCTTCTTTGAACATTTCTTGGTCCTCCAGATAATATTTTAATGTTGCGCTTGGTTTCGTGGCCCACCTCAACGGGGCGACTCGGGAAGGTCGTTTGCTCTGGTGCTTCACATGGAGGTGCGCCTGTCATGTCCTCTATGTCATATTGGGTGCTTATGTTTTGCAGGCCGCAGGTCAATAGCGTCCACATCGTCTCGTCAAGCTGACATCACTCTCACTGTTGACGGGAAGGAGGTAACGGTCCCGCAAGGTATGTACCTTTTGTTTCCATTTGTGTTTCGCGTTTTGCAGAGCTTATTATCGCGCAGGGTCCGCGTTAATTCAAGCTTGTGAGGCTGCTGGTGCTACGATTCCTCGGTACGTCTTTTCTATCTATCTGTACTACCTCTGTAGTTGCTCACTAACTTTCTCTGCAGGTTTTGCTACCATGACAGGTTCGTCAGGATGCACTTTTCTTTCTTCACAGAATGTAGAGACTGAAACTGCCCTCCAGACTTGCGATTGCTGGTAACTGCCGGTAAGTGGAAAGCGCGGTGGAGAAAGAGAGGCAGTATGTTAACGCTTGCTCCAGTATGTGTCTGGTCGAGGTTGAGCGTTCCCCGAAGCCAGTAGCATCATGGTATGACAATATACTCATTTCATAAGTTTACGCACTTATCACTGACATTCAGTGCTATGCCGGCCATGCCTGGTTCCAAGGTGTTCACAAATACCCCGCTGGTTCATGAAGCTCGGTAAGATAATGTCGAGTGGTCTGTATTTTACTACTTCTGCTCACAAGCGCGCAGTGAAGGTGTCATGGAATTCCTTCTAGCCAACCACCCACTCGACTGCCCAGTTTGTGACCAGGGTGGCGAATGTGACCTTCAGGACCAGTCCATGCGATACGGCTCTGATCGCACGCGTTTCCATGAAATTACGGGCAAACGTGCAGTTGAGAACAAGGACCTTGGACCTCTTGTCAAGACTTCCATGAACCGTTGCATTCAATGCACTCGGTGTATCCGGTTTGCTAACGAGGTTGCTGGTGTTGAGGAACTCGGTACAACGGGTCGCGGTAATGACCTGCAAATCGGCATGTATGTTGAGAAGACCATGGACTCTGAACTTTCCGGCAACATCGTCGATCTTTGTCCCGTCGGTGCTTTAACAAGCAAACCATACGCCTTCCACGCCAGACCATGGGAACTAAAAAATACCGAGTCCATCGACGTTATGGATGCCGTTGGTTCGAATATTCGCGTTGACTCTCGCGGTGTCCAAGTAATGCGCATCCAGCCTCGAACCAACGACGAAGTCAACGAGGAGTGGATCAGCGATAAGACGCGTTATGCTTATGATGGCTTGAAGTTCCAGCGCTTGACCACGCCTCTTATCAAGCAGGGCGACCGTTTCGTTGCAGCTTCGTGGGAGGAAGCTCTGCAAACAATCGCAGACGGTATTGCCTCCTCGGGGGCCACCGGCAATGAGATTCAAGCCGTTGCTGGACACCTTGCCGACACCGAGTCCCTCGTCGCTCTCAAAGACTTGATCAACCGCTTAGGCTCAGACAATCTTGCACTCGACCAGATCAATGGCAGTGCACCGCCCCCACATGGTGTTGATGTTCGCTCCAATTATCTATTCAACTCTACAATCCCCGGTGTTGAGGAAGCCGATGCCATTCTACTTGTTGGCACTAACCCGCGCCATGAGGCTGCTGTCCTTAACTCTCGCATTCGCAAGAGCTGGCTGCACACAAGCCTCGAGGTCGGCCTCATCGGCGAGCGTGCTGATACGGCGTACGGTTACGACTACCTCGGAGCAGACTCTAAGGCTCTTGCTGACTTCATTGCCGGAAAGGGAGCATTTGCAGCCA
Organism: Suillus lakei; assembly: GCA_016628065.1. Lineage (NCBI taxonomy): Eukaryota > Fungi > Basidiomycota > Agaricomycetes > Boletales > Suillaceae > Suillus > Suillus lakei. The sequence goes on from JABBWA010000453.1 coordinate 24,746, forward strand.
AGTTCAAAGCAGCCAAGCGGCCCTTGATCATCGTTGGGAGCGCTCTTGCGGAGCAACCTGACGGTGCTGCTGCTTATAATGCATTGGCCAAGTTTGTCGAGAAGAACAAAGCTTCACTCATAACCCCTCAGTGGAACGGCTTCTCTATCCTACATAGGGTAAGCCTTGGCTTTTAACTTCTGAGTTTCAGTCGAATGAATTGCCTTTCAGATTGCATCTAGACCTGCGGCATACGAAATTGGGTTTGTTCCCTCGAAGAACGCCGCTAGTACCAAACCCAAATTTATCTACTTGCTTAACGCAGACGAAGTCGACCCCAAATCTATACCTGCGAATGCTTTCGTCGTTTACCAGGGCCACCACGGAGACCTTGGCGCCTCACTCGCTGATGTTTGCTTGCCTGCCGCAGCATACACTGAAAAGGCTATGACATGGGTGAACACGGAGGGCCGGTCTCAAGTAGGTCGTGCCGCTGTTCCTCCACCTGGCGCTTCCCGCGAGGATTGGAAAGTTATCCGGTACGCTGCTATTTTCGTTCCCGTTATCTATGCTCATTTCCTATCTTCTAGCGCACTTTCTGAGGTCGTCGGTTCACCGCTGCCCTACGATGATGTTCTGAGTTTGCGTGACCGCATGTGGGATATCTCGCCCACTCTCGTTCGCTACGATGTTGCAGAACGGACATCTCCCGAAGTCGCTGTGGCCGGTCTTCAGACCATAGCAGCCAATACGGCATCCGCGAAGGTCTCTGGCAAGCCCTTCCTCAAGCCAATCTCCAACTTCTACCAAACCGACCCCATCTCACGCGCGTTAGTATCTCCTTTATTTATTTGTCACTCAGGCTCACGTGTCGCTGGTAGATCCGTCACTATGGCACAATGTACGCGCGCATTTGTCAAGGGAGAGGACTATGGGTTCAGTGAGAAGGGCTCGGAAGCAGCTTATGCGTGATGGATGTATACTAATAGTAGGAGTAGTTATGGCAATCTCTTAAATCAATCTTAGACGCGCAAGGCTCCTGCTAAACGGCGACCAGCCCGTTAAGCTTAAGTCTAGGTCCCGCTCAGTGACATCCTGTTTGCAGCCGTTTTTTGCATATTGATAGACCAGAGTTCACATGGATCTCACTGTACATAAGTATTCTACTTATTCGCTTGTGTTCGACCTCGAGTCGGAACATTAACAGCTGCCAAGATGAGGTAAAAGCAATCAGACGTCCTTCTATCCGGTTCCTTTCCTTCATTCCCACATGACATCCTTCATTATTGGCGCACATACCAACCGTAGTATACCAACAGAGTGGAGGGACGATGCGGATCGTGATTGTCCATTCTGCCGCATCATTGCAGGCGAAATGCCCTCGACGCGTCTGTATGAGGACGATAAGGTCATAGCTATTCTAGGTAATTGGCGCTGAGCAGTACTAAGCGAAACTGTATTGACCTCCTGCACAGATATCTTGCCTCTGAGACGTGGGCACACCCTTGTTATACCCAAAGCCCATTATTCGCGGGTGTCAGAATTACCCCAAGAATATGCAGCGCGGTGGGACAGGCCGTGACGAAAGTGGCGAATGGACTGACGAAAGGTGAGGTTGCTGTTATGATTTTCGGCGGGATATGTTAAAAAAATTGGCGCGAAGCATTGGGTAACACCGCGCTAAATGTGGTGTGCAATCAGGAGTATGCGCAAGCAGTGCCACACGTATGTATTCGAATCTTCATCTGGTAAAGCTTTGAAGCTCACCCTACGACGTTACTGTTTAGGTTCACTACCATATTATTCCTGCTCCGTCATTTAACTCGAACGCAGGAGTAGAACCGTTGGAGAAAGTGAAGGAGAATGAGATACCTTTAAACCGGCGGGAGATGCACCAGAAGGAATTTGAGTCTAGGGAGGAGCTTGATGAGGATGAAGGGAAGGGCCTGGCTGTGAGGATACGAGCCAGTCTATAACGGTACGGGATTGCATTCATCTGGTTCTGCATTTGAAGTATATCCTGCTCCTTACCGCACCACTGATGTCATTATCCCAGACTCCTGCTGTTTTCATGTAGGTATCACTCCTAGAGTGGTGGTAACTTGAGTATGTACCGCCCATTTTTGCCAATTGATACGTACTTGATGCGTTATACTGATCATGATTACCTCGCCGTATCAGATGTTTGCGATATGATTCGCACCTAGACTTCTGATCTCGAAGCCTTCTGAGCCTTCCGAATGTGCACGAGACAAGTTGTGTCATAGCGCCCATAATACACAACTCGGGACAACCCTCATTTAGTCGGTCATGAGATACATAACCGCACCAACTCAGTCCTGTCTGTGGCTCTGCCGCACTTTGCAGGGTAGGACCTGGCTACGAATTGTTGCGTAGTCAGCCCAGTGGCAAATGAAAACTATGATGACCAGGGACCCCCTTAGCAAACCACTTATGGCTTTGGAAGATCTATAGCCCACCCTGTGACTGTCACCGAAAATACCCCCACTAACCTATCGGCGGTCATGCATCATGATATCGCCGAGAGAGCCGCATCACCAAACACCTCGACGACGGATGGATTAGTACGTGCTATTCCCAAAAAGACGTCGTCTTTCTTTATAACGATATACAGCATGGTGAAGACGCCCACACCTTCGCATATCTCCCAGACTGTAGACAGTTGTAGACTTTGTTTCTGCCATGGCTGCGGGAGGCATTACGTTGGATAACGGTTCGTTAATGTCAACAGTACTGGAAGGCATCTTATACGGTGAGTATTGTAATAGATTTATCCCATCCCATGCCATCAAACTAGGATCGCCTCTCCAGGCTTTCAGTCCTCAGGTTTATGGGTACCGTCTGGTCTTTGACCTACAAACAGCGCATACAAGACATCAATCGCCCAATAATTGTGGTGGCCATCCTACTGTTAATACTGAGTACCGCGGTTAGCGCTTCTTACTTCTTGCATCTGTTGTCATCTGCTGACATCTCCCAAGCACATCATCGTGAACATTATCCGTGTCGAAGATGGTATTGTGAAGTATCGCGACACGTACCCAGGCGGGCCAGCAGCATTCTTCGCAGATGTTTCCCAAGAAACATACCTGATCAAGCATGCGTTATACGTCTTGCAAACTCTACTTGCGGATGGGGTGGTGGTGAGTTCATATTTTTATCCGTCTGTTAAAACACTCTGGATCTTTCTTTTTTCATTCCAATCGATGTCTGTTTGAACCTCTGGACTTATCGAAATTACCTGGTTATAGATTTATCGCTGCTATGTTGTCTGGCAATCCGTCTGGATTGTCGTCCTACCAAGCATGCTGTGGTGTGTAGCGTCGCAGGTTAGCTAACCATGCTCAGGAAGTCGTGCATTCTGACGTTGATTCGAAGTGACTGGTGTTATTGGGCTCTACTGTGCTTCTCAATCCACGATTTACTCCGGTGACATCTACGCCCAAGTGCTTGTCAAACTGGGTCACAGCATTCTTTGCCTTGACAATTGCAACTAATTTGTCCAGTTCAGGTATGCACATTTCTGCGCGAGCGCGATGTCGACGCCCTGATTGTGTCCAGGATTACTTGTGTATCGCATCTGGTCGATTGAGCGCAACGCTTCAGCAGCTCGCGCTACGAAGGGCACTATGATGCCACTCATGCGCGTGCTTATGGATACTGCTGTTTTGTACTCTGTAGTGCTGTTCACAGCATTAATCTGTTTCATCTGCTCGAAACAATGGAGAGGTTGTTGTGCTGGACATGGGTGAATTGCCCTCCAAACGCTTGTTATTTTCGAAAACTGAGTTTTTTGATTGACTAGGTCATGCCGATCGTGTCGATCGCCTTCTACATGGTGCTTATTCGCATCTGCAATCACTAGAAAAACCGCAGTCATTTGAGCATTAATGTACCCAGAAGGACAACCAGTGAGGCAGGACAGGAAAGCTCGCGGCAACATCCTGTGAAGCCTTTGCGGGTCCATAATCCCAATCTAATGATGGTACCTCAGGGTACGACAAAGGGAATGAAGACCAGCTATCGCCATACAAGGCAGACTCTGTGGCAAAGGCACCTTGCAACGTGTAGTCAAACTGAAGTTGAATGAACATGACCGCCATATATTTGGTACTCTTCCCCAGGGATGTGTTTGTGTTTATAATTCACGCTCACACTCACTTCTCGTTGTACCATCTTACAGTTTATTATTTAATTCTATTCCTTGACACTACGGTTATCGCTGGGAACGATCATCTATATCGACGAATATCTGAATTTTCCAGGTATTTTTACTGCGCGATCTAACTGCATCAATGCATGCACCTGACTGATATCAAACCAACAACTTTACTATGTAAATACGATCAGCCGTAGCTATCGGACACATGACATACGTGACCGTTCTGTTGTAGTAGGGAGGGTTGGCCTTTGTGCGTACTCGATCATAATGAAATATGATATGAAGGATAAATCAATACACCCGCCGGCGTCTCCGGCAGGTCAAGTTGCAACTAGAATGATTCGCATCTCCTCGAAGGGCTTCCGAATTTGAATGCGCACAGGAGTCACAGCGCCCATATACACAAGTTAACGCTGGACCACCGCAGCTGGACTTAGCTGGACACATGTTGATTGAGTTGGTTGATCATCATGTTCAAACAAGCACAGCATGACTAATCGGAAGCGCGGTAGTAATGCACTGTGGTGGCTCTGCCGAATCCCCCGGATGCAGGGTGGACTTTGGTGCGATGCTGAGGTCGCTCGACGCTACATAGATGGTGTATTGATGCATACAAGATTTTTCTGAGTTTGGTCATAGGCTCTGTTAACAGGATGCTATCCTCGGAGGCGAATGACTCCAGCAGGTACCAAGGTTGTCGTCAGCCCAGCAGCGGCCGACTGGACTTCGCCTATCACAGCCTTGGCTCAAAACCAGTTTGTGCTATTCGGACCCTTATCATTACTGAATACACAGGCCTCTAGAGTCCACTAAGTCCACCCTGTGGCTGTGGCCTCAAATATTATCAGCCTATCGGCGGTGTGATACCGTAAGATGCCGCCACGAGATCCGAATCCATTAAGCCCCACTAGACCTCGAGGATCGATTCGATTCCCGCCCAGAACGTGTCCGAAGTCGTTTCTATATATAACGATATACGTGAAAACTGGCGCAAATGCCCCTTCGCACATCTCCCAGTCTGTAGACAGCTGGACATTTCTATTTCTCTATGGCCGCAAGTGGTATCTCATTGGATGCAGGCACTTTAATGTCAACAGTGCTGGAAGGAATTTTATACGGTGAGTATCGCAATACTGTCCTTTCAGTGCTCACCAAGCTAGGGTCACCTCTCCAGGCTTTTCAATCCTTCTGTTTATGGGTACGATCTGGTCTTTGACCTACAAACAGCGCATACAAGATGTCAATCGCCCAATTGCCGTGGTGGCTATTACTGTGGATGCTGAGTACTGCGGTTGGCACTTCTCGCTTCTTACATCTGCTGTCATCTACTAACATCTCCCAAGCACATCATCGTGAACATTATCGTGTCGAATACGCATTTGTGAAGTATCGTAGCACGTACCCAGGTGGGCCAGCGGCATTCTTCGCAGATGTTTCCCAACAAACGTATGTGCTCAAGCATGCGTATACGTCTTGCAAACTCTACTTGCCGACGGGTGGTGGTGGGTTCATATTTTTATTTGCCTGTTTAAAACACTCTGGATCTTTATTTTTTCGATTCCAATCGATGTCTGTTTGAACCTCTGGACTTATCGAAATTACCTGGTTGTAGATTTATCGCTGCTATGTTGTTTGGAAATCCGTCTGGATTGTCATCCTACCAAGCATGCTGTGGTGCAGTGTCGCAGGTTAGGCCCCAATCATGCTCAGGAAGTCGTACGTTCTGACATTGTTTCGAAGTGACTGGTGTTATTGGGCTCTACGTGCTTCTCAATCCACGAATTACTCCGGAGACATCTACGCCCAAGTGCTTGCAAACTGGGTCACCGCATTCTTTGCCTTGACAATTGCAACTAATTTGTGAGTTCAGGTATGCACATTTCTGCGCGAGCGCGATGTCGACGCCTTGACTGTGTCCAGGATTGCTTGTTTATCGCATCTGGTCGATTGAGCGCAACGCTTCTACAGCTCGTGCTACGAAGGGCACTATGATGCCACTCATGCGGTGCTTATGGATACTGCTGTTTTGTACTCGTGGTGCTGTTCACAGCATTAATCTGTTTCATCTGCTCGAACAATGGAGAGGTTGTTGTGCTGGACATGGTGATTGCCCTCCAAACGCTTGTTTTTCGAAAACTGAGTTTTGATTGACTAGGTCATGCCGATCGTGTCGATCGCCTTCTACATGGTGCTTATTCGCATCGCAATCACTAGAAAAAACCGCAGTTACTCGAGCATTAGTGTCCCCAGAAGGACAACCAGTGAGGCGGGACAGGAAAGCTCGCAGCAACATCCTATGAAGCCTTTGCAGGTTCATATATCCAAATTCAATGACGGTACCCCAGGGTACGGTAAAGGGAATGAAGACCAACTATCACCACCCGGCAGAGTCTGTGTAAAAGGCACCTTGAAACATGTATGTTGTCTACTTGAATTTGGCTTCAATACCATACTATATATTTTATGCTTCTAATTTCATGGTTGCACTCGGTTCTCGTTGTCTCATCTTACCGGTTTGACGTAATTGAATGGCTACTAGAAGTTTTGGTGTGGACTTGAGTGACATTTCAATTGTGTTATCGATTCGTGGTAAAATACTACGAATTTGTACTAGGTGCATAGAGGTAAATTGCGATATGCGTAACAAATGCATAAAAGTACTTGACGACTACAATGTATTTCCTTCCAAGATCCGTTCTCCCTCTGCGGCGTGTTCGTGTGCTCGATCATCCGACTCAGATCATCGTACAAGCCCTGCGCAGAGGAATGCAGCGTCAGCTAGACTCCTTGGCTGCCCTTTCCGGATGGGGTGCTTGTTCTGCACTGGTAATCCAACCAAAACCCCATGCACCTTTTGGATGAGATCTACTAACCACTCCCTCGGGACATCATTATCCGAGTCTAGCAAACTTGGCCACGTCGCTGTGACGAGGGCTGAGATTGCATTGACGTAATCATCATGCTCCACACCATGGCGTAAATAACCATCCCATGTGTGTACAATGAGTAGTCGCCACGTATCCCGGGCAACGATGGGCCTGCCCGAGGGATCGATGCGCCCGAAGATTACAACAAGATAACTTCCGAGACACCAAGACACCCTTCTACAGACATCGTCAATTAGAGAAATGCACCGCTTGCCATGGCCATCCCGGATTAGGCGTTGACACCACTCGTCGTTCGTTGTCACGGCAAAGACGAGACTGATGTAGTGTTCGTCTCGATTCTTGCGGAAAGACGCGTCAGGTCCACTGTCGTGGTCATCATTTGGACGTACAGCAGAGAAAAGAGCGCGAGAGAGCTCATCCAGGAGTTGTGCGTCAACACCCTGTGGCATCGAGTCATTTGTGATAGAAGCCAGCTCTCCTCGAGCGTCGAAACAGAACAGTCTCAGCGCGGCATGCCGAACTCGGGGACGTCTGGTGGGGCCCATACAACGGATAAGCACCCTGATGTAGGAAGTTCGCTTGGCAGAGTTGCCTAGTCCTGCATGGCGCTCAGCGCAAGTAAAGTAAAGCATCACCTATTGTTCCTTGGGTTATGGGTCTAGTCAGACCGTAGGTCGCGAACGGGTCATCAGCTGATTTGTATGTCCTCCTCTGGTTCGTGTCCTTCGTTGCTCGCGTCGTCCGCCATGTCGATGAGCCAGTCAAATTCTTCACAGCTGGGCATAAGCCCGTCACCGCGATGCCAGTGCAGATCACCATTCCGAATCAGCTCCTCATCATCTGGAAGTGAAAGACGAGAGTCCACATTGTGCGCAAGGCAGTGCGTACATCCGCCTTATACTTCAGTCGATCAGTTTCATCCTTCAAGATTGTATTCTTGAATGAGGAAAGGCGTTACGGCCAACTATGAATGCATCACGAATGAAACGACAATTGCTTCCCCAATAAGCCCGAGTAATCCATTCTTTCTGAAGAAGGTCTGGATTGATTTTCACCGACTGGATGCAAAGATGGGCCATGGCCTTGCCACACGTCATAGATAGCTCTTCCCGGCTACGACACGCCAAGAAGGTATCAAGTAAACGTGTGTATGCTGCTGAAGCATTAAGCTTCGGCGACCATTGCACGAGAAGTACCATCGCAGCCGCGGCCTCGACCACCTCCGGGTTCGTTGATGTCTCTAATATCTAGCGTATGGCGGAAGATGAACTGAATATGTTAGGGGTCAAAGTCCGTCTAGTTTGGAGGAAAATTTTGCAGATGGCTCCAGCTAAATATGATCCCGGTGTCTGGAAAGGACTGTCTGGACGCCACACTGAGGCGACGATCGTCGCCATGTAGAAGAGCATGCCGAAAGCTGTGGTGGACATAATGACGCTGGATATCGTCATTTGCTGAGTTCACGTGTTGGCGCTGAGTGACAAGCCGAAGAGCAGGAGCGAAATCTGGAGGAGGACAAGGAATGCCTGCAAGACAGTCTGCAGGCAAAAAGACTTGAGCCCATCCAGTTTCATCTGCCTCTGTATTCCGCATTCATAGAGACCCTCGTCCCCGAGCTGTCTTGTAAGAGTTAAGCCATTACTTTCCCAAGACAGCTCCGAATGCGGCCAAGACGCTAAACGCGAGGCTAGCATGCGCAAGCGTTTGCATCCAGACAGTCGAAGACGGATATCCAGTGGATGAAGAAGAAAGATGCTGACGTCTTGTACGGAATTTGGGCCGTTGACACTGATCTGGATCAGCTGTAGCAAGAGGGAATTTGTAGTGTCTCCCGGGTTAGGCTGCATTCTGATAATGAAGGTAGAGTTAACGGCTGAGAATAGGCCAGCCTGATTTTTGTGTCAGAATTGCATCGACATATGTAGAAACGAACGCACAAAGGTCAGGATGATACCCATATCGTCATTCGCCCGATCGAGGAAGTCATCGTCGTGCTCGTTTGAAATTTTCTTGTACGTCGCCCAGAACGTTGACTTGACATCTTTGCCGTTTTCCGCAATAATGGACCCTCGAAGGACATCGAGGATCTGCTCAGGGTGTTTGACCTGTGACAAATATAGTTAGATGTCAAGTGTTGCAGCGCTGATCGGTTGGTATTATTCTTAGCAGGGCTTCCCTTGATAGACACATTGCATACAGCTTGGTCCCATCCCTCCTGGGGCCCATCAAATTACACTCAACCAAGTCTAGCTGGCAGACTCGCTATTTGGGAGGTCAATACAACCAAATGAGAGACAGGGTCGTGATGACGCGCATTGCGTTGTTGGGGGGTGCGGTAGACATAGAAATGGATGTAAAGAATCGAAGAGGAAATAGTGGAAATATATAGTTGCAGCGCTGCTATCAATATCGACACATCAA
>JABBWA010000454.1:0-34197 GCA_016628065.1 Suillus lakei
TCTAACCAACATCGTAACACTGGAGCGTGATCTCCCGAAGCCATAGCAGACTTGAAAGAACTTGGAGCGGCTCCGGTGGCTGAACGACGAAGCCAATGACTGCATGAAATCCGGGGTCCTTAGATGTATAGCTTCACTATGCTTCTTCAATTCTACGAGCCCATCTAGGAGCGCGTGCTTGCTGGGATATCGTGGATCATCAAGAATAACGAGGAATAAGCGAGTAGGGAGTGGGCGGAATATATTGAAGGTTAGGAAGGCCGCAGTTCGAGGGGTTGCTGACATAATCACGAACGGACGAGTGATAGATGTTCACGGGGAGGCTGCTGTCGGTAGGGACATCCATGACAGACCGTAGCTGCACCAGCGTTGCCTCGACATCTTGGCCCTGACCAGGGCCAAGAAGTTTTGATATTTGGGATGCAGGGAGAGGGTCTGCAAGGGCGGCAACGACGGACAAGTGTATGAATGCCCGATTAGGGTTAGCGCATGTAGAGAGGATGCTATCATATAATCTGTATACCTCCGTTCCTGGTAGTAGTTGGCTCGTCAGGTCAAGCATGATCTGAAGCCGAGCGCGGGGATCATTGTATCCGTCGTCGACAAACTTCACCATCGTAGACGCCACGATGAAACGTCTTCCTGCTCGGGTCGCTAGTTGCACAAGTTGTTCCCTTGTTAGCAGCGGGAAATCGGGACGACGACGACGCAGTATTGTGAAGGAATGCTCCAGGAAAATACAGATGTCATTGTTGACATCCGCGCCATCTAAGGAAATAATGGCAGCAACGCTGTCCCCGGAAGTTTTCACTGGTATCTCGCACACCAGCGGGTGCACCTCTTCTTCCTCCATGGCTGCACGAACATGCGCTTCTGAGCGACTAGTGAGCAGGATGTGAAGCTTGGGAAGATCAGGTTCACGAAGAGCTTTTCCAAGCAGCGAGATGAGTTCAGCGAGCTCCGCTTCGGAGGAGGTGCATTCATCAAGAGCATCGATGACAAACAATAATGGCGGACACCCGCGGAGTCTGTGGTGGAACTTCCGGAGAGGTAGGAGAAACAACACCTCCATCTGGTCACGAAAGGAACTGTTGGGTTCTAGAACGGCGGGATTGTCGATGATAGCTTTGGATACCTCACTCCGGACGGAGGGGAAATTCCTGACGAGCTGATAGGCGAGCGTCGCAAAGACGTACGCAGCCGTGGAGCGGTTCCTGGTTGTGCGCGAGAAAAAGAACGTTCCCGCCAGCCGTTTCTCAACAGTCGTCTTCTCTGACGCTTTCAGATCTCTCATCCTTTCGGCTACGGTGAAGGCGACAGCGGACTTTCCTACGCCCGCCGTGCCATGGAGCCAAATGAGTTGGCTCTTCTGTGGGTTGTCTGATAGCCCGTAGATGTACTTGAGAAGGTCCCCCCGGGTCCCCTTCAGACATTTCGGATGGGGCTGGCGTTCAGGGGAGTCGTAAACAGCGCCATGTACAGCGACCTGTGACAGCTTCCTCCATTGTTCATGGACTAATGACGCACAAGGTCAGGAGTCAGGACGAGAAAAGGGACAAGACTTTATGATGACACTAACGCTAACGTAGTTCCGAAGAAGTCATTGGTCAAGGTTGATCACAAAACGTGAACAAGCTGTACTCGGATCGGAGTGATGGTTTTTCAGATTGTTAAAGGTAAGAGCTGAGTGGATGAAGATTTCACTCAAGTTTCAATCGCGGATTTAGCAAGTTTGTTGGATGGTGTGGAAAGCAGGTAGGGCAAGGGGACGCTCGTCTGATTGCAGTACATGAGGCTGTGGCCTTACGTTAACCATACAGGATTGGCTAACCGAATTAAACGACTAAGGAGCTGATTTAGACAAGTATGATCATAGAATCATCATTTCACACATCAGAGAAACTATCGCAGACTCCGGTAAGCATCGTGCTTTGCTCAGATACTGTAAAGGGCAGCGGTACTCACAGATACTTCGTCATGTCTACTAGTATCTCTCCGATTCTCTCGAGACCCAGATGTGTCTTCCCGACACTTCATGCGTTGCGCTGGAATAACGACCATGGGTTGCCTCAAGATTGATCTTAAATTATTTGTCCTGCCAGGAGTTCATCCACGCTCGTACAACTTGTCTAGTTGACAATGTTGAACTTCGGCGTTACTATTTGTCAAAACTTTAGAAACAAACCATTATGTAAAACCAAATCTTCTTTGGCGTGTTGGCGTGTGTATTGTAAGGCTACGCCCACGTCTGCCACTGATCTGGAAGTCATTCAAGTTCACGAACACCTACGAATACCTTCGTATAGTCCTGCGTCACCCTAGTGCTTACCTGGTGGACACCTTCCCATGGCTCCAATACCTATCTTGGTATGACCAAGAATTGAAACGGGATTTTAACAGGAACGACCAGCTCTACACCGATCAGTCGTGTGAAACAGCAAATAGTACGCATTACCCTGCTAATCTTCACATGAAGTCTGAATTGTTCCACAGCAGAGTAATATGGACATCGGCCCTTCATTCGCAAAATATGTGCTAGACAATGTCCAACCACGGCTTGACAGAGACGGTGATGGCTTTTCTTGCTGGTATGTACCTATTTTACAGCTGGATCTGATACGGTGAGGTGTTTTAAGTCTTTTTCCGATGATGTGTAATTGAAACCAGGTGTCAGATGACTGTAGCAATATGCACGATGCTCATGGCAGCCGCATGTTTCCCTGAGAAGCAGGCTAAAGTCCAGGCCGAGATGGATGCAGTCATAGGAAGGAACCGAGGTAGTTTTGGTTCATATTGGAAGTTTCTCGATTTGAAAGGTTGTCTCCACTGCAGCACCGACCTTCGCTGACGAGCAGTCCCTCCCTCGTCTTTACGCCTTCATCTCTGATGTTTTGAGATGGAGACCGCTGATTCGCGGTGGTGGGTATCCTCATTGTCGGTTTTGTACCAGGGTTGGGTTACTGAACAACTAAAGAGGTTATTTGGTCAAGTACTTTTCAACTACTTGTGATGCAAATGAGAACCTGGCATTAGGGAAACTACTGTAATCCAGCTGGTACTATAGTATTCAGCAATCATTGGTAAGCGTTGTCCTTCAAGATAAGTATAAGGGACTAGATGTTACTGTGTCAGGTCCATCTCTCAGAACCCGGACACCTTCCCGAGCGTCCCTCATTCAAGCCTCAGCATTGGATTAACAACCAAGGTCGCATTGGGGACAATCTCAAATTCTGTCTTTTGGTTTGGTCGGCGGTAGGCAGCTGTTCTTCTGCATGTTCTTTCTTTGATTGACAGTGATTCCAGCGTATGCCCCTGTCAAACTCGCTCCTTATTCTCCTGGCTTTCCATCCGACTCTGGATCCTATGCAGCCGCTGGATGACATGTCATTCATGAGCGGGGCAATGGGAGAATACAAAGTGTGCCAGTGCACTATTGAATTTAAGATACGGACCGAGCTGAGGCGCATGATGTAGAATTATCCTCATGTCGTATGAGAACCCTTGACGCCTAGGCATCTACGAGGTCTCGCACACTTACACACCATCACAACTTCTTATCCCAAACACCTCTCGCGGTGCACTCTCCCAAATAAACCTCAAACTTCTTTGGAGGGTGCCCAGTAACTTTCAACACTACATCATTCAGCCTGTTCTCCTTCCCATATTTGATCGCTGTGTCCAAGCCTGCCAACATCCTCGCGTAGTCAGGCGGACTACCCCATTGTTCCATGCCCGCAGCTACTTGATCTTCTGTGATCTTTACGTGTGTGATAGTCCTTCCCAGTGCCTTCGTGAAAATTTCTGCAATCTGCGTTTGGTATGTTAAACCCGAATCAACAAGGGGAGGAAAAGAACTCACCTCATCATAAGAAAACAACTCCGGCCCAAGAATCAAATGATCCGTATCATGACTCCTCTCGTCCACCAACGCCCTATACGCAACATTCGCAATATCCTCTGCGCTAATAAATGGCACTTGCCCCTCCCCAGTCGCCGTTAAAATCCTATCCTCATCTCTAATACTGGGCAAATACTGTTGTTCCGAAAAGTTCTCCATGAACCATGTCGGTCTCAATACTGCCCATTCCACTCCCAATCCTGCGATATACCCCGACACTTCGCTGAAGTTAAGTCCATCACCTACGTCCATGAGAGAAGCACTGAGGAGGACGAGACGTTTGACGTGGTGCTGGAGGGCAAGATCGATGAAGGACTTCATTAGAGGGACGCAGTCGAGGATTGGCGGCGCAATTATGAAGAGGGTGGAGATGGGGTGGGAGGTGAAGAGGGGAGACCAGGTTGAGGAGTCGAACCAGTCGAATTTGATGCCATGGCAATTGTTCAACGATGGCTGGGAGATTCCAGAGCGGGAAGCTAGAAGTGTGGTGTAACCAGCGGCCGAGAGGAAGGGTGTGATGCGTGAGGCGATTTTGCCTGTGCTGCCTAAGAGAAGAACGGTACTTTTCGGGGACATCGACATTTTGGTTTGAGGATGTTGCTAGGGGTGAGGGCACAGATTTTATCCTTCTGATTTAGATGAAGAGGCGTTGCAGCCTTTTGATGTCAAGATCCCCCAGACTTGCTTTTCCGCCTCGTCTTGCAGCCTTGCGGAAAGCTGCGTCCGAACGTTACTATTGGGCAAATCGATTTATGTAAGTGGATATCTAAAGCACTCGCATCCACAATCCGAAGGACATCGACGTACTGCGGCAATGCTGATATAGTCCATGGCGATGATGGCACGTGCATGTCGCTGCCGAGTATGCGGCTTACGATACACGGTACAAGGTGTCCAATCGTGTCTGTTACTGCTTTGCGCCAGCGAAAGCGTGTTTCGAGCCCCTGACCATTTGTAATTCCTCGACCGACACCCTAAGACATATCTCAGCCTAGCTAGGCCTCACCACTCAAGTAAAGAAACAATTAGTGCAGGTTATACAAACGTATCGTTATCGTCCGGCATTATCACCACAGATGCTGACATTGCCTTATCAACCCCCAGGTGTAACCCATTGACGTGAGAGACATTCTTCCGTTCTCATCGGCGGTCAGCTGCTGAATCTAATATTTCGAAGACGCCAGGTATCAATGCAATTGTAGGATTGGTACATGGTATTTACAAGCCATTCAGAACTTCAGTTGCCATCAGTTCCCTCTAGTCCTTGCGTATCAATCATGCTACAGCTGCCTGACTTGCGCGTTTCTGACAACACACAGCTGGTCCTCGGTACTGCTGCTTGTCTTGGGGTAGCAGCAGCAGTGATTGCTCGGGCTTACCTCCCAAAATCAGAGAGCGGCCTACCTCTTCCACCCTCCCCTCCCACTTGGAGACTTTTGGGGCACTTCATACCCCCTCGCAAGTAAGGTTTCGCATTTCACTCATTGCTTTTGATATTCATTGCGTGCCATCGCTGTTCAGGACATTTCTCACTGTAGCGGGATGGATTGACGAGCATGGTCCTCTGGTCACCATTCGATTTGGAACTGAGAAAATCATTGTTATCGGCCGTTACAATGTGAGTCCCTCCAAACCGGGTTATCATGTCCAGGCTCAGCATATTTCAGGCCGTTGTAGATATCATGGAGAAGCAGGGCGGGTCGCTAGCTGATCGCCCACACCTTGTTGCTGCTGGAGAAATTCTTTGTGGTGGACTCTCCATCATCTTTACACCCGCTGGGAGTATGTGGCGTCGGATGCGTAGGTTCGTTTCTTACGCGCGATACTGCACGAATAGCCCAAAACTTACTTTTCGATGTGATGTAGAGCACTTCATACGCATCTCCAGCCTAAATCAGCTGAGGAGTATGAACCACTGCAGATTTTACACGCAAAGAACATGGTCCTCGACATTCTTGAAGATCCAGCCAACTTCCAGAACCATGCAGCAACGTAAGCGCTGTCCTGTCGTATCATAGTGTGTTATTTATGAGTATTTTGAAGCTATGCTGCAACAACAATTACGAAAGTTGCATATGGGAAGACTATGCCTACATCTGCTACTGATCCTGAAGCCAGACATGTCCGCGAGCACTTTCAAATACTTCGTAAAACCCTGCGCCCTGGTGCTTATTTGGTTGACTTTATCCCGTAGCTCAAATATCTTCCTTGGTATGCCCAAGAGTTGAAATGGGGCTTTGAGGAGAGCAAGCAGCTTAATACCGATCAGCTGAACCGCGTGAAACAGCAAATTGTGCGCACTGCCTTGCCAATCTTCATGCAATGTCTAAATCCTTCTGCAGCAGAACAATATGGACGTCAGCCCTTCGTTCGTGAAGTATATGTTACAAAACGCCCAACTCCATGGTTTGACAGAGACAGAGATGGCTTCTCTTGCTGGAAGTTTCTTTGCAGCAGGATTTAATACGGTAAGGTGTCTTATGTCTTATTTCCGATTCTGTATAATTGAAACTAGGCGTCAGACTACTATAGCGATATGCACGGTTCTGATGGCAGCTGCATGTTTTCCCGAGGAGCAAGCTAAAGTTCAGGCTGAGCTTGATGTGGTCGTAGGAAGGCACCGAGGTAGCTCAATTTTTATTGCAGGCGTATCAATTTCCACTACAGAACCGACCTTCGCTGATGAAAAGTCTCTCCCTCGTCTGCATGCCTTCATCTCTGAGGCTTTGAGATGGAGACCGCTGGTTCCCAGTGGTGGGTATCATCATTGTTGGTTTCAAACTTGAAATTTACAGTGTTTGCCTGGCAGGATTGGCTCACCAAACGACCAAGGAGGTGATTTGGGCAAGTACTTTTTGACTTACTGATTGTGAGAATGATCATCTGGTCCATCAGAGAAACTATTGTATTCCAGCTGGGACTATGGTAGTCGGTCATCATTGGCTGGTCCTTCAAGATGTTTAAAAATTAACATGGGGCTGATGGATAATGAGTTAGGTCCATCTCTCGAGACCCAGACATCTTCCTGGAACCTCATGTGTTCAAGCCTCAGCACTGGATTAATGACCAAGGTCGCCTTAGAGACAATCTTAAATTCTTTGTCTTCGGGTTTGGTCGCCGGTAAATAACTGTTCTTCTGCACACTCAATTTTTGACTGAGCATTTTTTCCAGCATATGCCCCGGTCAACACGTTGCGACCAGGTAAAGTTTTTCTTCTATGTACATGACTTTCCAAGTTTATTTCGATTGCTACAGATCGGTATTCATAACTTCGCTCCTTATTCTTTGGGCTTTCCAGCTGACTCTGGATCCCACAAAGCCACTGGATGACATGGGGTTCATGAGGGGAGACGTCCAATCATGCACTATTGTATGTAAAACTAGGGCTCCGGAGACTGAGCTCAGGAGCATGATGTAGAATAATCCTGACATCGCGGCGTGAGAAGCCTATCTATCTGGTGTTCCGGGCGTGCCCCCATAAGCATCACCCCGTTCAACCAGACCTCTGCACAGATGTCACATCCACACACTAAACCTAATTATAGCACCCATGCTGATTTAACTACCCATGTATTATGATGGTACATTGTTCTCACAGTGTTTGAGATGGAAAGTCTCAAAGCACCTGTGCCAGTTTAACTACCCATATATTATGATAGTACATTGTTCTCACAGCATTCGGGGCACATTGTCGAGCTGCCGAAATGAGGGGACATTGCAGATACTGCAGTTCCAGATTGTGATGTTCTTTCCAGATGAGATGATGAGTAGAGACTGGTGTTGGCTGCCGTTGAGGCTCGAGTGATTGATACCCCTATGTGATTCTGATGGCGAAGGGGGCGATGACAATGAAGGGAATGCATGAGCTTCTCCCTTCATTGCTGATCCTATTGAGTAACACAAAGCAAGATCTGCAGAGAATGCAGCTTGAGCCATGTGTATGAGTATCGGACAAGATATATCCACTATCCACAGGTTCCCAGACGTACTGATCAGTGTTTGGAACAATGTACCGAGTGTAAGTGACCGGAATATGAGGTAACCTTTTACGCCGGCCTGCCTTGGTACAACCAGAGTTCAGGAGATGTTGTGACATCAGAGATTCCGAACATCAGCAGAGACAAAATGAAGTTTCTTTCCAATGTTTTCAAGGTCACTGAAGATGACAGACCAAGTTTTGAAAGAACAGGAATTTTTTATGTGGTGATAAGCTTGGTATACCTGGTGGTCAGGGGGGGGGGGGGTCTGACACCAGAAGTCCTACACTGTAGCAAACATCCAAACAAGTTTTCCCCCGCCATTTTCAAGGGTATGGAAGATGATGGACCAATTTTTGAGACACCAGGAATTTTTTATGAGACAGTAAGCTTGGTGCACCTGGAGGTCAGGGAAGGTCTGACACCAGAGGTCACAAACATCAGAAAACACCCAAACAACATTCTCCCCACCAGGTGATAAGCCAAGTTTCAAAAGGCCAGGAATTTTTTGTGAGGCAGTGGGCTTGGTGCATCTGGAGGTGAGGGGATGGTCCAGCCCCGGAGGTCCTACACTGAAGAAAACATGGAAGCAAGTTTCTCTCCACTATTTTACAGGCCAGCGAGCATGATGTACCAAGTGTTGAGACACCAGCAATTTTTTGTGAGGTGGTGAGCTTGGTGCATCTAGTGATGAAGGGACACTTTTACACCAGGGATCCTATACATCAATCTACATCCAAAAAAGCTTCTCCCCATTATTGTAAATGTTTCTCAAGACGATGCACCAAGTTTTGAAGGACCAGGAATTTTTTGCAAGGTGGTAAGCTTGGTACATGTCAAATAATTCTGCAGATGCTCTACCACTCCTATGTTCCCTGGTCAATGCCAGACTGGAATGGCTGATTCTACATGATCTAGACCCAATGCTTCTTCTGCATGTTATTCATCACATCACCTCTGGCAGCAACTCTCTATGAGGGACATGCACCCTGACATGTTCCAGAGCTGGCGCAACTTAAAGAGTCTTGTCTGCAGCCTAATCAATGAGGCAATGCTCTATCACCTCGCAACATCATCCAAGCTTATGCATCTCACTATTCAAGTTGATGAGAAGAACGACTACGGCTCTCTCGTGAAGCTCGCCGGCCAACCAGTGTTTCCTGCCCTTCAGGGGCTCAACATTGCTGCAACTCACACCTTCCATTGCATTCCTAACCTCAAAATTGCAGAGCTACCATTGCTACTCTCCCTCCATATCCATTCAACGGAAGAGGGCCTAACAAATGTTGAACTGCATTGGTGTTTCCACCTAAGGTTTGAAGGACCAGGAATTTTTTATGAGACAGTAAGCTTGGTGCACCTGGAGGTCAGGGGTGGTCTGGCACTAGAAGTCCTACACTGAAGAAAACATGAAAGCAAGTTTCTCCCCACCATTTTAAAGACTACAGAAAATGATGGACCAAGTTTCAAAAGTGCAGGAATTTTTTGTAAGATAGTAAGCTTGGTGCATCTGGAGGTCAGGGGTAGTCTGGCACTAGAAGTCCTACACTGAAGAAAACATGAAAGCAAGTTTCTCCCCACCATTTTAAAGGCTACAGAAAATGATGGACCAAGTTTCAAAGGGGCAGGAATTTTTTGTTAGGTAGTACACCTGAAGGTCAGGAAGTGGTCTGGACTGGAGGTCCCATGCTTTGGTGAACACACAAACAACTTTCTCCCCAGAGTACATCAACGGTCCCCTGAGGGAGCCGAAGGCAATGACATTGTGTCATTTCACTGTGCATCGACGGTCCCCTCAGGGAGCCCCAAGTTTTGGATTCCCAATAATTTTTTGTGATGCTGTATGTCTTCTCCTCCCCCTACATCCACCCATGTTGGACAAAGATATTGCAAAATTGGTTCAAGATCATGTAGTTACATGACTGTGATACATGTAAAGCCATCCTGATAAGATTCTAGCCTGTCCTGATATGGTTATGGCGTCCCAATATAGATATTTGGTAGCAAGACATGGTCGGCGGTAAAATGATCACAACTCATGTTCCCGACCACCAATTTCCTTAAATGTTGGTGCAATGGAATCCCAGTGATGTGTTCCATGATATGAGATAGTCAGAATGGCCAAAAAATGTGTGATGTTATATATAATATATAGCCATAGCATGTATAAGTTCTCACGGGGCTTCAGCTCCCTGAGGGGACTGGTCATGTGAAAGATGACAAATCAGATAGGTGCCACATCAACATTCCCGCTAGTGAGTCTCAGTGATGTCCAGATGCATGGCTTGATGTGTGTGCATATGGTTTCAGCCCCGTGAGGGGACTGGTCATGTGACAGATGACATATCAAATATCTGCCACATCAACATTCCCACAGGTGAGTCTCACACCTCTGTGAGGATCATGTCGGGAGATTGTGTGCATGCAGTTTCAGCCCCGTGAGGGGACTGGTCGTGTGACAGATGACATGTCGCACATCTGCCACATCAACATTCCCGCAAGTGACTCTCTTCCCTCAGTGATGTCCAGATGCATGTCTTGAGGGGTGTGCATATGGTTTCAGCCCCGTGAGGGGACTGGTCGTGTGACAGATGATATATCAAATATCTGCTACATCAACATTCCCACAAGCAAGTCTCACGCCTCTGTGAGGATCATGTCACGTGATTGTGTGCATGCGGTTTCAGCCCCGTGAGGGGACTGGTCGTGTGACAGATGACATATCAGATATGTGCCACATCAACACCCCCGCCAGTGAATCTCACGGCTCCATTATGTTCAGACACATATGCACACAGGCGGATTCAGCTCCCTGAGGGGACTGGTCGTGTGATTGCTCACCTATCATACATCACATTTCACCGAGCCAAAGAGTGAACATTGCAAGCATGGACAACAAATTACATAAAGCAGGATATTCTAGGAACATTATGTCAAATCATTAAAGGATGATAGCCGGAACATTTGTATGCACACAAAAGATGTTTGTCACTGCAAAACCACCCAAACCAAACCAGCAAACCACCATCACTCACTGTCAGAAGATTCCTCTTCCTCCTGCCTCATGTAAATGCGCATTGGAATGGGTGGAACATTGTCAATCCACTCTGCTGCTGGCACGTAGTCAGGATCCTGAATTTCAGCTTCCTCATCCTCCTCTTCCTCCTCTAGGGCTAATTCATCATCCACAGCGGGTTGCCAAGTTGGAGCAGCTTTGCTTGGATGAATGATCACGTGAGGGGCTGATAACTTATAAGTGGACGGAAGTGTGACGAAGCCAGAGTCTTCGGAGTATTTCCAGAGTCGGTCATTGTATGGCTTCGGAATCCAATATAACTGCTTGAAAAGTCCCCAGTACTTGGTCCTGATCTCATCAATGAGATAAGCAGGCTTGTCCCTCTTCATGTCTGCCCACTCCATCCAGTACGACATGTTGGGATAGTTCTGGGGTTGGAGGCGTGGTGCTGTGCCAGGAGGCGGGAAAAACTTATCAAATGCCTCTCGCCACTCGACAGGATGTGCTCTCTTCCACTGGACACGGTGAAAAATGAGCGCAAGGTTTGTCTCTTTGTAAATGTCCTCCGTGACAACAAGACGTTCGTGCATGCTAAGCCGACAATGGGAAGGGGAAGTAGGGTTACCCTTCATATTGCCACATTTCTGAAGGATGTCGCTGCAGAATTGGTTCCAATGCTTCGTGATGGTGATAGCAAAGGGCTCATCAAGGCCTGGAGGCAAGTCCAGTCGTTCATCAAAGGGTAAATCATCACCAGTGTCCTGTGGAGGAGGAGGGGCCTCATATTCGAGATTGGCAAAGGCAGCAGGAGGCTCAGGATTGTCAGCTCTGTGGCGCTTCGACATGCCTTTCTGTGTCCTGACCTGTGACTTGGGAATTGCAGAACGAGGAATGTAGGCTGTGGGGTAGAACTTGTTGCGGAGCACATTGAAATCGCAACCAAAGAAAAACTTGTAGGAAGTGTGGCTGATAACATTGGTACGTGTCATCCGTGGCACATCAGCAATAGGAGGGAACACCATGTCTCGCAAGAAGTAGGCTCCATGTGCACAGAATGGGAGGCCATCATTGTTTTGGATGTGATGCTCGCGAGGGATAATTTGAATGCCGTGCACATCGTAATCATGTGTGAGAGGGAGAATAGCACACATCAAATCCCGAGCAGCTGAACCATCATCAGGCCGAGAGTGGAGACCATTAGCAAGCCAGGTGAGTCCTGCTGTGAGAGTGAGAGCTGTTGAAGTGAAGCGGAGCTCTGCATGTCCTTGGTTCTGGAGACGCAAAGTGCGGATTATGGCTGTCAGGCGGACTAGTCTCCATTGCCTGAACAATTACACCAAAACATATCAGTGAATGAATATGACAGATGTGATGAATGAAGATGAGAGAGTGAGGCGCAGTCCCCTGAGGGGACTGCGTGTAAGGACACCCATGCCACTGTGTGGACATGGCCTACCACAGCGACCTGACAAACAGCTCCCTGAGGGGACTGGTGGCAGACACATTGGTGCGGCAATACCTTTGCACCACATGGTGCAAAACCACCCACCACGCAGATGCAAAGTGTCATTGGCCTCCGTGAGGCATAACGAAAAGGCTCCCTGAGGGGACCGGGGATGGACAAGCACACTTACCACCAATCACGGCGTTGAAACACGCACAAAGAATCTCTCATCAGCCATTCTGGAAAATCAAGTGGCTCCACCCAGGCATCTTTGAGCTGAATGCGCACCTCCACCCTCGCAGCGCAGTCGTGTTTATCCTTTGCATCAAAGTAGAGATCATAAAGTCGTTTCAGATATGCGGGTTCCTCTTCTTCGAGTGCAGCTTTGCCAGTGATAGACAAACTGTGTCGACCACCGTTATTCTGTTGAATAAGAGCCTTATCTGTGGTATAGGCCTGGAAATAGACGATGCTGCTAGTGTGTGCAGGGATTGGGACGCGACAGCCTGAGACTTGAATCAAGCCCGATGAATAATCGACAGCGGACTCGCGAGCCTTTACCAAGGCTCGAGCACGTGGAAGAGGTATACGCGTAATTCCAGACACAAGCTCAGCATGAGCATCAGTGCGCCATTGATAAGCATACCCCGGCTCAGACAGCTCAAGGCCAACATCGACGTAACAATGCTCTTCTTCCATTAGCTCATCGCAGTAAAAATCACTGAGGGCATTCTGCAATTCAACATCTGCAGCGTCCATGGCATCAGGACGATGTTGGTGAGCCTCCTTGACACCTTGCATCTGTACCATGAAGAGCATCCCTTCTGCCCACACGAAATGTTGACATAATTTTTCAGCGAGGTCATAGCCGAGACGCCTGACACGAGAGCCAGAGAAAGGACGGGTGCCGTATTGAAAAAGACCGCGGGACTTCCTTGCACGAGTTTGTGCACCCTCGTAATTCACAGGCCAATTGGTCACGGTGTCAGGACTGAGGGCCTGCAGAACAGGCATAAGACCCATCTCATACAGGCCTTTCTTCTGATCGAAGGTCAACTCCACATCTTTCTTGTCGGGGTTGTAGAGCCGTGGAAAGAATAACCGCACTTTGGTGCGGATTCCAACAGCACCCAAACAAATATTGGGAACACGGTGGGGTGAGACTGGTGAGTCGGGCTGACGAGTGTCCCATAGGGATGTGTGAGGGCAATCTAAAAAATGGGATGGAGAAGATGTACCTGGCGAGCCTTAATACTCATTGGAACTTTGAAGTGGAGACTAGAGTGCAAGGTGTCGACAGGATTGTTGATGGGATATAAGAAGAGATCTGCCTTGACAGGCAGCCAATCGGTGAATGAGAGAAAACTATCATAATCCCTTACAACAGTGACTTCCCTGGGTGCTTGGAATCTGTTCCGCGTGGCTTCAATAGAATACTGTATGTTCTGCGTGACATCCTTGCCAGTCAGGCCGAGAATGCAGGACCTGTAGTAGTCGGCTGCTGGGGCATCGTCCTGTTCAATAAGATCAATGAAGGCGTTGTTGAAACTGGCAATGGAACATCCTAAGATGCGCGGGGCTGGTGGATGGTTGGCAGGTTGCATGATTGGAGATTGACGGATGGGATATAGGTGGTGTGAACAGGTAAATGTGGGCGGAAAACTTTCGGAGAGGGCTTGGCTATATAGTGTCTGGCCCTGATGATTGAAGAAAATTTATCTTAAGGTTTACATGTTTCTGTCAGGGTAGAGCACTGCGATATGAGTTCTCCGTGCTTCAAAAGGTATCAAGCATTTCCTGTTGTCATAATTAGCTTAAACTCTAACGGAACCGAATGTGTATGCCGTCAGTCATCGGAGAATTGAGCATGAACGGAACCGAGTCGCTCAACTGACACACAAAACGAAAACACAGCATAGAGGAAATACTGTACCACGACTGATGCCCAGCACCCGTCAAAACCGAACATGTCAACGCAAGGGGTTGAAAGACCCGCCATCAGCGTCACGCGTGCATCGTGTCGGCTACCCAAGTCACTGCAGAGCGTAGAACGGTCCCCTCAGGGAGCCGTTCACAATCAGATTGTCGCCAGGACCAGCGCACATTCGTCTAGCGAAACACTGACTGATATACCTTTGTTGAGATGTGGGGCGCTCACTTGGTGACGGTCCCCTGAGGGAGCCGCAAGATTTCTTCCCAGGACTGCCCGAGTCACGTGACTGACACGTATGCTTATGTTGAAAAATGCCCTACCGCACAGCGGTCCCCTGAGGGAGCCGCAAGATTTCTTCCCAGGACTGCCCGAGTCACGTGACTGACACGTATGCTTATGTTGAAAAATGCCCTACCGCACAGCGGTCCCCTGAGGGAGCCGCAAGATTTCTTCTCAGGACTGCCCGAGTCACGTGACTGACACGTATGCTTTTGTTGAAAAATTCCTTACAGCACAGCGGTCCCCTGAGGGAGCCGCAAGATTTCTTCCCACACGACTGCCCGAGTCACGTGAATGACACGTATGCTTTTGTTGAAAAATGCCCTACAGCACAGCGGTCCCCTGAGGGAGCCGCAAGATTTCTTCTCAGGACTGCCCGAGTCACGTGACTGACACGTATGCTTTTGTTGAAAAATTCCTTACAGCACAGCGGTCCCCTGAGGGAGCCGCAAGATTTCTTCCCACACGACTGCCCGAGTCACGTGAATGACACGTATGCTTTTGTTGAAAAATGCCCTACAGCACAGCGGTCCCCTGAGGGAGCCGACAAAATTCTTCCCATGACCGGCTGAGTCACGGAACTCACACGGGGTATGGTGTTTTCTCGTCAGCGCTCAGGGGCATGTGACGTTGCAATCAGCAATCCTTGCAGAATCAATGCGGCTCCCTCAGGGGACCGCTGTGCTGTAGGGCATTTTTCAACACAAGCATACGTGTCATTCACGTGACTCGGGCAGTCGTGTGGGAAGAAATCTTGCGGCTCCCTCAGGGGACCGCTGTGCTGTAAGGAATTTTTCAACAAAAGCATACGTGTCAGTCACGTGACTCGGGCAGTCCTGAGAAGAAATCTTGCGGCTCCCTCTGGGGACCGCTGTGCTGTAGGGCATTTTTCAACAAAAGCATACGTGTCATTCACGTGACTCGGGCAGTCGTGTGGGAAGAAATCTTGCGGCTCCCTCAGGGGACCGCTGTGCTGTAAGGAATTTTTCAACAAAAGCATACGTGTCAGTCACGTGACTCGGGCAGTCCTGAGAAGAAATCTTGCGGCTCCCTCAGGGGACCGCTGTGCGGTAGGGCATTTTTCAACATAAGCATACGTGTCAGTCACGTGACTCGGGCAGTCAGGTGTGGAATCCTTGCAGCTCCCTCAGGGGACCGTTGTCCTGCCAGCTCATCTGAGGAATTCTCTGCAATGTAGTCTTACTCTCTCATTCTGATGTTCACTAGTATAGCAATCTGCGCACTGTTATATGATTGACACTGTACCTCACCCCTCATCTGCGTGACACCATATGACTGAGTGCATATCAATTGAATCTTAGAAATGAACAGAAAAGAGCGACAGAGCACAAACGCATGCGCATTGCTTCAACGAGTAACATACGACTATGTAGGTAGTCACCTGTAATGTGTCCCAATCAATAAATTACCTACTACCACTAACACGAGTATATGAGATAGATGCGTGAAATCAATAATTGTTCGAGGGAGGGCGAGGAGCTCAGAGTGACACCATCAACGCCGGCCACCACGACCTCTGCCTCCACGACTGGATCCCCCACGACTTGATCCCCCACGCCCTCGAGGCCCTGGTGCATCATCTGGCACAGCTGATCGGTTACGCAACACAGCGCCGCCACTGGTGGTTCGATCAGGCGACCCAAGGGGACTCGATGGATTGGACGAGCGGACATTGACGCGTTTGTGTGGTGGAGAAGGGGCATGGGGAGCCCCGCGGGGGGTTGTTGCAGTGGACGAAGAACCAGTCCTTCGGCGTTTGGCCGCAGTGCCCAGATCTTGATTTGGCTGGGAGGTTTGAACAACCGTAGCGTCTGGAGTTGGAGTGGATGGGCGTTCAGACGATTGGAGGTGACTGTTAGACTCTGATTGAGTCAGGTCAGCAAGCAACTTGTCGACAGCGGCTCCGTCCTGCGACGAGTGTTGGGTGCCTTGGTCCATCAGGACATCACGGTCGACGTCTGGGTGGTGGTCGTTGTCAGCTCCATGATCATCGAGATCCATGTCGTCGTCTGGTAAGCTCGTCTCAGCTGCTGAAAATTATAAATTACACTCCATTGACATTACAAAACAGAGCGCGAGACTTACATTTGCCCTCGTTCAGCGACGAAGGGTGGACGTCCATATCGTCTCCTTGAGCGGGCAGAGTATTCTCCGTGTCAGTGCCAGTTCCAGGGTCACGTTGCACGTTGGCAGTCTGGCTCTGCGGCTCCCCACGGGGACCGTCAGTTTGAGAGGCACCTGCAGCAACTCCTGCAGATTCAGCGATGGGTGTCGGTGTCGAAGAGGCTGAGGGAAGGGGCGCAGCAGGTGGTGCGGGTGGTGGGGGTCGTTGGTGTGGGCGTGATGGATGGAGCATGCGGCTCCTTGGGGGGACCGTCAGCTGAGGCTGCTGCTCCACCCTCCTTTGACCCATCTCCTTCACCCTCAACGCCGGTGCTATGAGATGTGTCACTCGAAGACACCTCCTTCTGGGGACCGCTTGTCGTTTCAGCAGTTGCGCCTGTTTTCGCCGAGCTTGAGGGACGCGCGTTCACTATGTAAATCGTTAGTGTATTGTAGATAGCACACACGTGGAATAACAAATACGTTGAATGAACCACTTACGAGCCTCATTCTGACCGTCACCCTTGGCCTTGTCAGCTTTACCAACCGTATGGTCCGTATCATCACTACTAGTAGTGTCCTCCTCCTCAACGGGCGCCTTCCCCTTACCCTTAGCTTTGGGCTTTGCCTTCGGCTTGGGTTTTGCCTTGGGCTTGGCGGGTGCCTTCCCCTTACCCTTGCCCTTGCTCGTCCCCTTACCCTTGCCAGTCTGTCCTTCTTCTTCCTCGTCGTCGTCGAGGTCCATCTGATCCAAGTCTAGGATCTCGCCATCCGCGTCGCCAGTCTGAGCGAGATTCTTCGTCACCCGTTTCTTGCCGCCCTTCACGGCCTTTTTGCGAGACTTCGATGGGCCAGGCGTCGGTGCGGGTTGCTCGACGACTTCAACCTCGTCGTCGCCATCATCGTTGTCAATGGGATCGTGGCCAGCCAATCCCGACTTAATCGATTTTACAAGGGCTGTTTCAAAATGTAAGCAACAACAGCAACAACAGCATCGAGTGCATACGCGTACCTGAATTGGCAGTTAAAAACTGCTTCAACATATTGCCCTTGCCTTCGCCGTGATGGAGCATCAGGACGTCGACTGTCCCCAGTGACACCATGTTGTAGACGACGACCTCCTTTTGCTGGCCGAGTCGCCACGCGCGCCCAATGATTTGGTTTACCAGCATGCGCGACCAGCATTGGTCCTGTAAATTAAGTTTGTAAGGTTATAGTTAGTTTGAGTAAAATGTGTGTTGTGCGGTGATAAGCTATGGAAACTCACGAAGAGAACGACGACTGTCGCCGCAGTGAGATTAAGTCCTACGGCACCAACGCTTGAAAAAATGAGAACCCGCGCCTTCGGGTCTGAGTGAAATTGCAAGACCGTGTCGTTTCGCTCTTCGGTGCCATGTCCGCCATGAATGATGAGAGCATCGATGTTGTGCAGTTTAAGCAGCGAGAGTAAGAGGGGAGCCATCATCGGGAACTCGATATAGACCAAGATCTTGCGCGTGCCTCTTGTCATCAGATCTGGCATGGCAATATATTCGGCATTGGGCCTCGCAGGAGGAGTGTCGGCGAGTTGGTTGGACGGTGGGGGAATTTCATCCTTGGCGGTGTCCTCTTCGATGTTGAAGGTAGCGTGGTCGTCGGATTCCAAATGCCAGGCCAAAAGTTTGATCAGAGTGTCAACTTTTGTCGACCTCAACGTGTCCCACTCATCGAGAGACTTGACGACAGGGTAGGTAGGTGACTGGTGGTGGGGGAATACCACCTTGGTACGGCCGTCCAAATAAAATTTCTGCGTGCGTGTGTCAGTGGGCGGTCCCCCCAGGGAGCCGACGACTTACTGTGTTGAAATTGGACGTGTCGTCCAGCGCGGCGGCGGCCATTGAGCTAAGTGAGTGTGTCAGTAGTCAGTCCCCTCAGGGAGACGGTCACTCACGAGCCCGTGATCTGAGCCATGACGTTGTCGTTGATCTCCAGCTCTTTTGCGTTGAGTTGGACTGGCACGATCACCATCTTGTACGGGATCAAGGTGTCGTTGATCTTCTTGCCGTCGAATGTTGTCGAGTTGACAGTCCGTCGAATGACACGGTTTTTGTAGCCACGTTTGATATGGGTGATCCAGGTCGACGTCGCCTCGCGAATGCGGATCCTTGCGTCCGGCTCTTCCTCGTTGCTGGTGGCACCGCCAGCCAACAAACGAACTGTGTGGGCCGCTGCGTCATTCTTGTCCTCTTGGGTGAGGGTACGACGGGCCGCACGCAGTTGTTTGACGTGTTCCTTGTCGCGCTCGTCGCCCTCCTTCCCCATGAAATAAGGGATGCGGCCCAAGCGGCCCAAGTTGCAAAGATCCTATGTTAGTGATTCATTAAGTCTTACAATACCAACGACGACAGTGCGTGACTCACCATCGGACCCGTGTATAACGGTGTGCCAGACGCCAGGAGTTTAACGTGCGATGCTTTGGTGACCTCAAGGGTCGCGTAAAATTGCGCTTTCAGGTTACGCATGTCATGGACCTCGTCCACTGACACGGTGAGGAATTTCCGACCCGCCCACAGGCATTTGGCGGCCTGCTTGCGCAACTTCAGCGAGCGCATGTCGTCCGATGCCTTGTTGCTATTATGACCTGCGACACCTTTGCGGGTGTCGAACACTTTACCGCTCGTGGTCATGACCTGACATTGAGTGAGTCCTTGCAGCTGATGTGAAGGAGACACTCACCGAATGATTCACCAAAATAATGCGATGAATCAGGGGTGTGGAGGACTGGGCCCATGCACCGTTGAAGAAGTCGCCGAACTCGTTCTCGGCGGTTGGATAGTTATAGATTTCAAGAGCTTTGGGCGAGAAAAAGGTACGCAGCTCGGAGAACCACTGACTGTTGAGTGAATTTGGGACGATGATGACGTGGGGGAGGTTGGGGATGGCCTCAAGGCCGGCAAAAAATGGCCGTTCCGCTGTAGGGCATAAAGGAATGGTAAGTCAACAGTTCTGTATGAATATACGGCTCCCTGAGGGGACTGCTGCGTATCGCGCTGCGCAACAGCAGCAACAGCAGCAGCAACAGCAACACCAACAGCAGCGATAGCGACAACACCTCACCCCACAGCGGCTCACTGAGGGGACTGCTGCGTGCCCAGCGACAAACAGCAGCAGCAACATCAACACCAACACCAGCAGCAGCAACAGCACCTCTCCCAACCACGGCTCCCTGAGGGGACTGCTGCCTGGCACGCTGCACAACAGCAGCAGCAGCAACAACAACCCCAACACCAGCAGCAGCAACAACACCTCACCGCCCAACGGCTCCCTGAGGGGACTGCTGCCTGGCACGCTGCACACCAGCAGCAGCAACAACAACACCAACACCAGCAGCAGCAATAACACCTCACCGCCCCAACGGCTCCCTGAGGGGACTGCTGCCTGGCACGCTGCACACCAGCAGCAGCAACAACAACACCAACACCAGCAGCAGCAATAACACCTCACCGCCCCAACGGCTCCCTGAGGGGACTGCCCTTTGCCGCGCTGCACACCAGCAGCAGCAGCAACAACACCTACCAAACCAACCAAAACCAAGGGACGCTCACAAAACGGTACACTCACCTAGAATTGGGGCAGGGCGAAGGTTCGTCATATTGATGGTCGACGTGACACCATCGGGTCTCCCGCGACCAGCTGCCACTTCCTGGACCCAAAAGGCATCGATCACGAAGGCAATAAAGCCCATCGTCAGGGCTGTCTTCCCCACGCCAACCTCGTCAGCGATCAGAATCCCCGGTACCTCGACATTGGACTTCTTGGCGGACCAAATCTTATCGACGATGGCGGCGACACCCACGCGTTGATGCCACAGGAGAGACAACGGCTCCATGTCCTCGTTGTCCTGAACGAATTTCCCTGCCGACTCCTCATTCCACGCGCACACACCTGTTTTCGAACGAAACTCTGCAAAAAGCGCGGGCTTCCCACCAGGAAACTGGAGGAGGTGGTTGAGTTTGTCGTTGTCCATCTCCCGCCATCCATCAACGCCGAGGTCCTCCGATTCTGCCAGCCACGCAGCCTTACCACTGTTCTCGATATCCTCCTCGTCTTGCACGGCCTCCAACTCACCGGGTTCAGTTTCGAAGAGCTGCACGTACAGCGCCCAGATCTCTTCAACATCACCGGCAGCAACGAGAGAGGCGCTCTTGACCTTGCGCGCACGCTGAGCACCGCGTTTGCCTATTAAAAATGGTGAGTCAACAAGCAAACGGCTCCTCCAGGGGACCGCACTACTCACGGCCAGGTGTGTTGTCCGTCTTGACGGTCACCTTCTCCTTCGGTACTTTCCTGGCCTTGGCCACAGCAACAACAACGACCTCCTTCAAAAACTCCTCGTACTCTGCGACTTTGTCTTGTTGGTCAGGGAACCACCCGACTGCCAGGCTGAGGGCCTTCACGGCCTTGGTCGCTTGACGCAGCTGCGTCGCCGTGACCTCATCAGCGGCTTCAATCTCTGCTACTTGTGAGTAAACATTTGTCGAATAACTACACCACTCACCTTTCACAGCTGTGCTCGCAGCTAGTTGCTTTATCGGCAATGCCTTCTCCGCACGCCTGAAGCGTTTGCGGTGACGCTCCCAGGCGTGATGATTGATGACCATCAGAGCGTCCCGAAAATCGCCACGCAGCTTGCGCTCCAGTGCGTGATCGCCAGCGACCGCGAGCAGGACGTCCTCCCTGGCGCCGTCAGACTCGATGATATTCGGAAATTCCAACCCTTCCTCCAGTCCTTCATTGATCAGTATCATCGGCGCCACTCCCAAGGTAGTGTACACTTCGTCAATGCGATCGCGCATCTTAGCAGTTACCAGTTGCTTGTCGAACCATTTTTTCAATGCCGCGCGTCCAGCGCTCCATCCTCCCTCGCTCTTCCCCTCGAGTACCTTATAACGTGAGTCTGAAGTTGTCCTCTTCTCAATTGCCTCGATCATCGCGCGAATAGACGTCCTCTCGTTGTCGGTGAGCCACTTGTTTGGCTCGTCGAATAATTTCTGGGTAAGGCCGTACACCTCGTCCAGAGTCCCGGATTCATCCTCAAAGATCCAGTCCTTGCCGGACAGGAGGAGCATGAAGACGGCGCTGCGCAGATTGTGACTCATATCTGCTCCAGCAGCCGTGCGTCAGTGTTGATGTGTCTCTACTCTACTGCTAGGTGAGCAGACTTTCTGTTGTTGGTTTGGTTTGTTGGTTTGTTTTTTGTTGCTGTTGTTGTTGGTGCGGTGGGTGATTTCTTGTCCGTCGTCTGGAGTTTGCTACTTATAACGTACGCGCGGTACAACTGATTAACACCCTCAAAAATTTATTTCATCAGGGTCGTTGTGATTGTGGATGTCTACATGGGGATGCCCCATCACCCTCAGGGTTGCTCAAGATGTTTGATTGCCTAATACAGCTGGGTGAGGCACGACTCATGCATTTCATATCCACTGGATTGATGACACTAATCGGCTCCCTGAGGGAGCTGCTGCACTCGATATTTGGTGAGTGTTTCTCATTTTGTCCGTCCTTGCTCCATGCGTCACTGATTAATCTGTCCATTCAGAAAAGGGACGTTTCATGTTACATGGTCCGAGCTGTACAACTGATTAACTGATTAATCTGTCCATTCAGAAAAGGGACGTTTCATGT
Organism: Suillus lakei; assembly: GCA_016628065.1. Taxonomy (NCBI): domain Eukaryota; kingdom Fungi; phylum Basidiomycota; class Agaricomycetes; order Boletales; family Suillaceae; genus Suillus; species Suillus lakei. Next base: position 22,340 of record JABBWA010000454.1, read on the forward strand.
TACATGGTCCGAGCCTTGCATGTCTTCGAAGGGGTGACTTCTACATTGTGACGATCGCCTGGGCGCATCCTCCTCACTTCTCACAAAATGCACAATGCGTGGCCGATCGACACTTGACTTATGCAGCAAATGTAGCGCTATCCTGGCCATGGCTACGGCTCCCTGAGGGAGCCGGTACCTACAGATGGGCATGTGGCAGCGCTTCTCTTGCCCCATTTGTGCAGGTGTCGATCGGCCACGCATTGTGCATTTTGTGAGAAGTGAGGAGGATGCGCCCAGGCGATCGTCACAATGTAGAAGTCACCCCTTCGAAGACACGCAAGGCTCGGACCATGTAACATGAAACGTCCCTTTTCTGAATGGACAGATTAATCAGTTAATCAGTTGTACATAACATTAATAATATTAATTACAGATCTCAGCTTCAGCGAATCCATTCACGCTGTCACAATCTCCACACCCAAACTTACATTACAATGTCTTCCCAATGCCAGACAATATTTCACTGAAGGTGAGTCACTTACTGCCCCAGTGATCATCACACGGGGTGGCAATGCATGCATATACAATGTCACGTGTGCATCACATGCACAAGTGGTGATGTGAGTGGTCCCCTCAGGGAGCCGTTGTCCCTCACAGAGGATATTCCACGTCACGTGCATGTCACATGCGACAACCAGGCATGCATGCGGTCCCCTCAGGGAGCCGTTCACACTCACGAGGCTACATCTCAACTGTAGTATAGATATCGTATAAAAATGTGTTACATCAATCAAAATTGTAGCAGCGTGAGGTGAATGTATGAGATACAAAACAGTGAGTACATCAACGGTCCCCTGAGGGAGCCGAAGGCAATGACATTGTGTCATTTCACTGTGCATCAACGGTCCCCTCAGGGAGCCGCTGCTGAGCAGTGAGCATATTGTGTATGTGTGATATGACAGTGCATGGACGGTCCCCTCAGGGAGCCGCTGCTGAGCAGTGAGCATATTGTGTATGTGTGATATGACAGTGCATGGACGGTCCCCTCAGGGAGCCGCTGCTGAGCAGGGAGCATTTCATGTCAGTGTGACATCACAGGGCATGGACGGTCCCCTCAGGGAGCCGCTGTTCATCCCTGCATACCCCGTCCCTCAGTGCAGTGTCAACCCTAATTCTTCCACAAAAGGAAATTCTCTCTCTCCGACCGAAATTTTAAACCCTAGATAAAGGTTAGGGTCTCAAGCACTGAGCCATCCACCTACGCAACCTACGATCCACTATCAACCCTCTGGACAGAAGATGTCCATCACTGCAACGTCAACCCTAGCAATCTTATGGCGTACCAGACCTCAGATGGTCAATGGACTGGCATCCTCAACAACTTTGACTTATCGTTGGCTCAAGACCGTCTTGGTGACACCCCGTCAGGCCAGGAGCGTACAGGGCTCAACTGCACCCCGGTTGCAGTTGGCTCTGCCGCTATCAGCGAACATAATGGTGCTGTAGGCATCGAGTACGTCCACTTCTGTAAGCCTGGCCAGCAATATTGAGCGAAGCCCGTCGAGAAGTTCGAATGGAAGGAACTTCGAACGACATTGGAGTTCAAACGCACCTGGCACTTTGACCGGCTGGGCGCAATTCAATGCTCTGGCATCAACTTCGTCCAGGACAAAACCGACTCTGACCAATACAAAGTCTACCCGCCACACTTAAATGAAGTGGCGGTGACGATCATACTACATCCTGGGCCTCGACCTCAAATTTGATAGGACAACATCTCAATAGCCCAAGGACAAAACCGACCGGACGAAATACGAAGTCTACCCGCCACACTTAAATGAAGTGGCGGTGACGATTGTACTAAATACTATACCACCGTCACCTACGCACGCCGATGGAGATAGGCTTAGAAAATAATGTGTATACACAAATGGTGCGTGTGTTTCATCGTGCTTTTCATTCGTTCTGACTTTGTCACCACAGACAATGGACGTTGACGCCAACGACGGCAATCTCGTGGAGATGGACGACGGTGGGGACAAACAAATGGTATGCTCTGTCTCGCCATTTATTGTGCTTTTCATTCGTTCTTACTTCGTCACCGCAGAAAATGGACGTTGACGCCAACAACGGTGATCTCGTGGAGATGGACGATGGCGGGGGCAAACAAATGGTACGCTATGTCTTGCCATTCCTTTCATTCGTGCTAACATTTTACTGCAGGGAGATAAGAGCGTTGGAAACGCTAACGACGATCCCATGGACGTCGATGACACTGGGGGCGTCGCCAATGACGGCGATCATATGGACGTTGATGACGCCGGGGGCGAATACACGGTATGTTGATATGTATACTATTCTCATCTGTTCACCAGTCCACTGATGTTCTCACTCATTCTAATCTTTTACCGTAGGTCGCTGGAAATCTCAACGATGGTATTCTGATGGATGTCGACGATACTGGGGGCGATGTTACGGTACGTCTAGATGTCTCGTTCCTATTTTCACTCGTTTAATTTTTTTTCACCACAGGTGGATGCTAGAAACGCTAACGACGGTGATATAATGGACGTCGATGGCGAATACACGGTACGTCCAGACGTTTCGCTCTTATTTTCATTCATTTAATTTTTTTTACTACAGGTATACATGGACGTTGACTAGGAGACAGGGGGGACGCAGCATTTACTGTCTACCATAGGACGCGGCCCCAGCGGACAATAAACAATGATCCAAAGCAAAAAAAATTAGGAGACGGTGTTAGGCAGTTTTCTACAAGTACAAGCATCCTATTAACGTGTTGTTGTTTGAGGCAATGTTCAGTGTTGGTACCAAGCATAACGTTTTGCGGTTATTAAAAAGTTCGTGCCTACTGAACCAACATCCCCACTTGAACATATATCCGAGACAGTCACATCCAGCATCGTGAAACCTCCAAACGTTCAAGTTGGCACCCAAATAACACCCAAAATACCCACAGACGCCCTTACGATGCTCTCCAGTCTTACTTTGTTCTGGGTGGCTTACACACGCCCACACATACCTCGACACTTCATATCCGTGCTCATCTGTTCCAGCCATTTTCATTTCCTTCGTTCTCGTCGTCGTCGTCGGTAATGTAGTCTCTTGTATGGCACCGTCCCGCTAACCTAACACACACTCAGTGCAAGAGTTGAGTACTCGCAGGCCGTGCTACTGGCATCACATCAGTGAATCCATGAGTCCGTGATATTGTGGACATGATAACTACAGGAATAAATAATTCCGCTTCTGTCATATATAGCCATTTAAACGCCAATAAATTTGAATTCATGATACATAGGCATATATGTCTATAAACTGAGAGCACCTTGAGGCATTCATGGCAAAGACACAACACAGCAACATGACGGCCAGCAGGGAGTCGTCGTGAATTTGGGTCTAACATGTTAGCTATGCTCATTTGTCATGATTTAAAATTTAAATAACAAAGCTATTTGTGACTTTATTGTGAAAAGCACTAGCCTTGGTTATGAAATGTACATGAACATTACAGGTCGTGACTACGTTGTGATGTTGCACCACCACAGCCTGTAAGGGATAGCAGGGTAATCATGTCGAGGTTGTTGAGCATTTATGTCTTGAATTACAAGGCTATATAAGGCATTGTCCATAGTAGCATTGGATTTCAAATTTAGAATAGCATGGAGTTTATATAAAAAAATGTTTGCACGGCACTATCACAGCCAGCTGCAGTAAGATATGCGATATTATTCAATGGGCGTTCTCATTCTCCCTCCTCTTACAAAACATGATGTGATGCAAGGCGATGTACCTAGTACAGTAGGTTTAAAGCAAACAACTAAATAAATAGCGATGAACTGTGAAGGCTACATCAGTGAAACAAATGGATATCAGAAAAAATGTACGGTAACCCTCAAACTCAAACTCAGCCTTGCACAACTGCAGCCAGGAAGGGACGGTTGGATACTCGTGTCAACCTTGTTAAGCGTTACTCTACCGGACGCTTACACACGAAGTCACCAGATTGTCTCAAGAATGCATTGAGGTGGGAGGACAAAATTGATTATACACTAATGTGTGAATACTAGTATGCGCTGATGAGGAGATCTGAGTTATATATCTTTGTTCAACAGTCCAAGTTATAAGCAGGTAAGTCGGCATCCGTCACCGCGCCACTTTCGACCGTCTCAGACACTAACCAGCCAGACCCTGCAGCGCTGTGGCCCTTCTTCACCAGCTTACCACTCGCGGAACTTGTCCCGCGATGACCTTGAGAGAATAGGATGATACGCGATTGCCTGGGCATTGTGTAGGTGATGGCGTGACCACATTTCTTGCACGCGAATTTGCTTTCGTCTGGTGCGGATAGACGGGAGGCAAGGCGCTGCCATGTACGGACACACATGCAGTTGGAACATTGGTAGGGCAAAGCATTGCCGAACGGGCGGTTGTTCTCATGGAAGAACGTGTACGTTGTCGCAGTCATCGAGGCCGTACTTCCCGGAATGCGTATCACTCCCTGCTTGTACTCTGCCATAGTGGGTCGGCGACGACGGAAGGGGCTGTTCATGACGTGCAAATGAACTATGGATGTATGTTTTGCGAGCCGAGGGCATGCCAGGAGGAGGTCTTGCATGACCTCCTGCACCTCGAAACCTTCAATGAGGACGCGGTCGACATAGGTAGTGATTAATGGTGTAGTGAGGCATGCATGAAAAAGTTCGGCACCAAACGCAAATGCATGTTCGACTTCGTAACTGTAAGAAAAATCATCAGTAGCGCCATCTGGGTACAAGCAAAAAACTGACCGTTTGACAGAGTCTTTGAACGCCTGGAACGCGACAGGTTCCCGTACCATATGGCCACATGCGAGCATCCATAGTGTGGCGCCCTTAACGTAGTCCTCCATCCCGCCGACAAACAGTCCTGCAATAAACTACAAGAGTAAGATACTGTAACAATGCAAGCATTTCACTTACTTGATCAACCGTGTACGCTACGGGCGCGCCAGCTATAACAATTTTACTCTTCCCCCTTCCTACAGTCTCGCTATCTTCGAACCCCCCCCAAAGGTCGCCTCGGACGGTTTCTGAGTGAGTATAGACGAAGATTTCGACACGTTCATACTCAATGTGTTTGATGCATTCCACGAGCTTTGTCATCGCTTGAGTGTGCTTTGCAAACTTCTCCGTTGTTCCGAAGTCGAAGATGATTTCGTGGTATTGAATGGTATCGTTGGGCCTATACGGCTGTAGCTCTTGTCGCATGATGGCTGCAGGCGAGTGGGAAGGTTGGAGGGTCTGAAGAACGAAGTGCAAGATGAGGATGGGGGTCGGAGCAAACTTGCGACCGACTGGTTGCCTCCACGTGCCCATGAATAACGGCAGGGGTGGTCAGCGCCGGAGCACCTTCATGATCCACAAATCCCTGATCAAAGAGTCAGATCCTGTAGAGATATCTGAATAAACTTACAAAGTAAGGCACTATAGCATCACCCCCTTGACACTGTCCCTGGTTTTCATGGCACCCTGGGCAGATGAAGTGGACGCCGTCTTCTTTAATCCGCTTCATAAACTCCTCAGGAATAACAACGCATTTGCGGCACACGGCGCGTTGGGCATTGGGAGCAGTCGTACAGTGAGCCGCCATCTCGGCAGAAAAAGCAATACTATCAAAGTAGTTTGTGAGCTAAATAACCAGGGAACAGAGGAGTACTTACTATGTTATGAGACACAGGCTTCAACACGACTTTCGCAGATGACGGTAACGTTGGCTTGGAAGACACGGTTTTGAGAATTGTTATACCGGCGTGGCTTTTGACGCTCTTGAACTGGGGCAATTCACCACGCTTCGCAGGCCCTCCCGTAGTTTTCTGTCCTGTTTGCTTTACCGGACCATGTCTAGGAAACGACGAGCCCTGGGGTGGAAACTCGGGAGGGTGAAAGGGCGAACGGTAAGCCTGAAGAAGCCTGAAATGGTGAATTGGAAGATTAATTGAAAAGGCGCTTATCGCGGATTATCGCGGTCACGTGAACGCGTTTGACAACACCACCAAACAAGATCAAGTTGATCCCACGGAAGCAATTTGTGTGTCACGTGTGAAGTTCCAGAACAAAACACATATTGCTTCCGTGGATGATCAATAATAAGTCCTCATTTTCGTTGTTGCATGTTGATGTAGGTTGAAAACATTGGATTTCTATCTACCTTTTTTGATACGTATCAACCTCTAACTTGCTTGCTTTCGCTAGGCTTGAAAGTTCAAAAGTTCTGTCCCACTCTTCCCGCATCGTCCGACAAACGATTCGCGCCTTGTTGGAATGATTCATACTTGTGAGACCATGCACAATTGCCGAGGGAAAAGGAAGCCTGCGTCCAAAGCATGCAACTAGTGTGCAGATTTTGTGCAAACATCGCAGTGCAAATAGTTGCATCCTCCAGCGTGACATAGCAACCATGGCTAGATTTGCCTTGTCGTGTATCATCGTTTGACATGGATGCACTCAACAATTCCAGGGTGCTCAGAATGGAGCGAGGGCAAAACTAGCGGCGTTAATGAACTGTTCCAGTGTGCGGAGGGGCCAGAAGTGGACCAATTGATGAGACTCATTGCTCAATGACATGAGAACGTTCACAGTTGTTGTTTAAGATGGGCGCTGCCCGCCAAGTCACCAACATGGCTGTATAGAGACCTGAATGCAAGCGCACAGTCAGCTCGTTCTTGGTATTGCAGTTGTGCTTACAATGTGATTGACCAATACCTTGGTTTGACTCGTCAAACAGGAGCACTCCAGATATGTTGGTAAGGCGCCCGATGGCCTCGCTGCTAGCAGATATTAGGGTGGGGCACCCTGCAAGTGAGATTAAGAACAAATAACCGAACCACAGTTTACAGGCAAGCTACTTTCAAAATGCTCCAGAGCTGAAGTGACTCGAGAGGCCCAAGGGTATCTTCGTACGATGGTCACAATACTATTCAATATTAGGAGGCCCTCCTCCCCAGCATTCTTGTCAAGCTTCGGAGACCGATTGGACTCTATCAAGTGACAAATTGTGCGCAAAGTAGCGCTTAAGTCCTGGGCTGGCAGTGACCGAAAGAATAGTTCGATAGCGGCGTCACAGACTGATGACACATGTGGTGGGGCATTGAAAACCCAAATTTCCTCTTCTGACGGGTTTATCATAGAAAGACAAAATGTATCCTCACAAGCTCCTAGTATTGGCTTGCGTAGCTAGATGCGTAGATCAACATTGGCAGGAAGATCCACAGATGACAATGTCTTACCAGGGCACTTATTGAGTGTTTATACTATGATTGTTGCTGTAACCGCAGCGAGGACTCTCAGACGTTATGCTTTGGTCGACCCCGTCTTCAGATATTTCGAGTGTAGCGAGTTCATATGCATAACCATCTGTCATCTGCCAGATTGAAGTGAAATTGCCAGAGGTAGACACAATTGAGGCTTGCATTGCAAATATTTTATCGATATCGGGACCCGCGAAAACAGTAAGGACGGACTGCAATAAGCTTAAATCATTAGTTACTGAGTGATGACAAGAGAGTAACTACTAACCTCATGGTCACAGATGTTCCCGCGTGTCGCATACTCCATTCCAAGGATATCAGCTGGAATGATGTCCATAACTTGCTGTAATTAATAAGTCAGCGTTGTCCCAACAGAGTCGCAAGTTTCAAAAGCTGACATCACCGAACATCGATTGGTAGGTAGGATGTTGCACTATTCCAACTCTGCAATTTGGGTGACTGGTAAAAGTACCGCACTGCGAGTAACTTGGTATCATTGGTAGGAGGATAGCTTGAAGCTTGGTAATGACGACCTTTGAGGTAGGCATGTAACTCCTTTAGACGATCAAGGCCTGCAGATTCGCGGATCAACAGACACTCCCAAAGGGCCATTGGGATTTCGGGGGAATATTCTACCGTGATTGGGATTTGCCCAACTACGATCTTATCGATAGCTACCCAGAGCTTAAAAAGAGTGATAAGCATGACCGACAAATTCTCCGGGTTCCCCTTGTAAGCGTCTAGTGCTCTCGAGGAGTACGCAGAGGGCACCCTCAATCGAGATGCATGCGGAATCGATGCTCTGAGGAGAAACACGCGCTACCCATTCGTCAATCCCTGATCGAACAGCATTCTCGAAATCTCGAGAGCAAGAGATGGTTCCGCAGTATGGGCGGCTACCAGGAAGCTAGCTTCAGCGTCAAGGAAATGGTCGATTGTCCCGCGCATGTGGTGGCTGTGATCGAATGAGGATGTTTTGGGGGATGAACGCTGATTCTGTAAAGCATGGCATAGGTACCCTCGGTTCGAGTTCAAGGAGAGGGGGTCTTGCAAACTTGGAGGGTCTCAGGAGCCCAACGAGGAGAGACGCGTTGGGCGTCTTGAATAAATTCCACATTTCCTTCAAGAATACTCCTTACTTCGCTGGTGACTACGCCAACCACTGCGATGACTCCGGAGATGCAGAGGATCCACGCTTGAAAAGGCGGCGCGCAATCTTTGCCAACATGAAGTGTAGGATGTCGTTCGACAAGTCGGGCAAGGGTTGTGAGCTTCGCCATGAAGAACAACATGAACAATTTATACGTCGTTCGTCCAAGAGCACTGCGCTCCAGAGTTGTCTGTAGGCAACACGAATGCAAGCCAAAATGAAGACCGCCTCCACGGCAATTTCGCGCTGTCCCACAGTACATCATCCCAATGCGCTTGCGGATGGCGAGGAACATCATCGATGCTCCCAAGGCCACGCAGTATACCGGTCAGGAGTTTCTGTGATGTAACGAGGATGTGTTGTGTCCCCTCTTCGAGAACAGTGGATTTGGCTTTTGTCCTCGTCGCTGCCGCATCAAGGACATCTTGATCCACAGAGATGGATTTCACGGGGATGGAGTGACGAAACCCAGAGGTGAATTGGGCTGTAATGAACGGGTTTTGAGTTGGAATCACCTCGATGGAACTAGCAATGGAAAATTCCTTGGCCTCTAGTGGGGGGGAACGTCAAAGACATACTCTCTCGGCATCCTTGCTGACCGAAACTCAGACAATACCTCCCAGATCGTGCGTTTCACGCGTTGACAATAATCATACATTTGTCCTGTATGTCCTCGATAATCGAGGGAGGAAAACCGATGTACTGCTCCTTCTTCGTACAAATTCACCTAGTTTTTCGCGTTCGAGCTCATCGGTAGCAAAATATCGCAGTAGTTGGAAAAAAGAGCGGCAGGGCACAGCATTGAAATCAAGGTTAGCGTGGACGTGAATAGGATCGAAGGGAAACGATTTTTGGTAGATGGTCGGGTAAAGTTTGGTCTATAAGAAATTAGACGGGGTATACTGGAGCCTGTTTTGTCGTACCTAACATTGTATGTTCTACTGTGAAAAAATCGTCGGCAACATTGCCCATCCCACGGTGACAAGGAAAGAGTCGACTTCTGATGGAGTGCAGACGGATGAATGACAGCAACATCTCCAGGATTATATCTGAGATTCCGGATCAGTAGCTGCGAATTCAAAAGACAGAGACCCGTATATTGTCTTCGAAGGAGAACTCAAAATGGCGTACGTCCTGAAACCATCTTCCGCAGTGATGCGTCTGTTACAGTCATGATCGCCCTGTTCTCGTACTTACGTTGACTCATCTGCACTTGACTTACAATCCATAGATAGCGAATCAGACATGTACTTGTACCATTGAAAAAAATCAAACTCAACACATTGACATGAATACCCAATTAGGGCTGCAATATTCTAGATCAGCCGACAATTGCTAAGTCATTTTGATCGGGAAAGGCTCGAATAGCCTTATATTGCCGCCCAAAAGCTAGACATATACATGAGATTGGAGCTTCTGCTCCACAGGGCCATATTCCTCCTGGGTGGTGGTACTGCGCTCTTCTGAGTCCATGCCAGCATGATAATGTTTTGCAGACAGGCCATAGTCGTTTTGCAGTTGCTCTGCCAGTTCTCGCACTCCAGCTTCGAGAAGCTGTACACAATGCCGATGTGGGTGACATGCTGTGACAGCATTAATTGCTACACTAATGTGAATGGGAGCGAGGAGAACCTCGGCTCAAGGCCAGAAGGCCTCTACCGCCCAATGCAGGAGGTGGGAGTGCGAGCAGAGCAGAAGCCCCACAAGACCAGATGGCCGTGATCCCGGTATGTAGGCGGGAGCGAGGAGAACCTCAGCTCAAGGCCAGAAGGCCTCTACCGCCCATTGCAGGAGATGGGAGTTGTGAGCAGAAGCCCCACAGGACCAGATGGCCTTAATCCCAGTGTGTAGGCGGGAGTGAGGAGAACCTCAGCTCAAGGCCAGAAGACCTCTACCGCCCAATGCAGGAGATGGGATGTGGGAGCAGAAGCCCCCACAGGACCAGATGGCCTTGATCCCAGTGTGTAGGCGGGAGTGAGGAGAACCTCAGCTCAAGGCCAGAAGACCTCTACCGCCCAATGCAGGAGATGGGATGTGGGAGCAGAAGCCCCCACAGGGCCAGATAGCCTTGATCCCAGTGACTACTGAGGAGAACGAAGGTTGACGCGGACGACGATTCAAGTTGAACGTTCAAACTCCGTGCATGACTGATAATCTATTATGTAATGTGTCACGTCACTAACTACAAACAAGAGATCAACAAGAAGATACCTAGCTAATATAATAGCGGCACGGGCATGAGCTCATCAAGTGTTGACTCTGCGCCCAAACGAGTACAAAAGTCCGGGCGTAAGAGCTGCTTTCGAATACACCGGAATTCCATCATCCTGGTTCGACAAGCGTCCCAAACTTCGTCCGTCCCGAAATTGGCTCATATTCCTCCGGTGACCCTCTATCGCGCACTATGCTTATGACCGCAGAGAGTGCAAACGTATTCGCGCGGACTATGCCTCACGCGTTGAGCATATTGCCAAGGACGCTTTGGGTACTACAGACCTACCGCGCAAGGTTACCGTATACGACGCGAAATGGCCCGGAGGAGGACCATGACAAGAGCTGAGATTCTTTAGGAAGTACGTTAAGGTGTGCACCATGTATGATTTTGAGGTGCGCTGAATACGTATATCTGTAGCCAATCTTGTAGCAGCTGCCGTTGAATGAGATGATTTCTGGGCGCCGGAATGGTGACCTCGCCAACCGCATCACGGATGATATTAAGACTCGTGACGTGTTGATGCGGTCTCGAGCCTGCATCCCAGAGTCCAATGCCTTTGCCTAATCAGCCAACTTGAGCAGAAACGCAAGCGAGAACTTGAGGGTGGCATCGGCCGGCACACGTTGAAGGAGTTCATGTCGGGGCTCAACGCGGTTGGACGAAGAGCATGGATCGCGCTGACCGGGAAGACATGCTGACCAGGAGCTGGCGTCGGATGGCCGATTTGACGAGCCTGAGGAACCTGTCGTAGATTCTGAGGCAGTGGATGGGGAGCCCTTACCAACCCGTTCGCGTCTTCTACCTTCGCAGAACGCGGCATTATTCGCTCCCTTGCAGATGCCTTCTTCCAGTCCATTGAAATTCACGCAATCCACTTCAAATAATTTCTGCACATTTAGACACACCACCATCAACTATACCAACACTGCCAACGCTTCTTCTCTCCCTTCGCAAATCACATCTGCTTCAGACAGGTTCTTCATATGTTATGGTTTTTTTGATGAGCGGCATAAAGTCCGCGCTGGTTCTGAAGCAGCTTACTCCCTGATAATGAGTCACATGCGACCATTCGCAGCACCCACGACAGTTACTGCTTCAGAAGAAGCTCGGCAGTCGGACGGACGTCAAGGAGGAAGCCTTGATTTCGAGCGTTCCTGCGAATCTTATTATGATGGATCTTATCCAGACGTGCAGACGAAGCT
>JABBWA010000455.1:0-33782 GCA_016628065.1 Suillus lakei
TGACATGAAACATCATGGGGCTCTCCATCTGACTGGGTCAAATAATATTTTTTTGCATGTCCTGCTTCTGAAATCCATTCGTTCTATGTACAGTATATGCTCACCGACAGGTCATATGACTCATCACCTCCTTTGCCCACCACAAGGCAATCCCTACCGAACACTGTTTGCTGAAGACCACTGAGCCAGGAGTGCTACAGGAGATATCTAAAACCCTTGGTAGCCCTAGAGCTTTCTCTTCTCTTCAGCTTCAGCACTTCGTTGCACCGGGAAAGGTGCTCCCTAAATACCCAAGCATCCCAATAGACACGACGCTTGCCATATACAAATGAGGCATGAGTTCACGTATGAGGGTCCCCAGCTGGACGGCCAAAAGTATCTGCAACGGCGTCAGTGGCAGCATAGAGCACGAGGTCGCTGTGAACTAACGATGAACTAATGAGGCCAGCTGATGACATGGTGTTGATTAGTGCGATGGCTGCAGCGCGTTTCGAATGTTGGGAAAACGTATTCATGACCCAGGTCAAAGCGGCAACAAAGGCTCTGGACACTGAGCCATAATGAATCTTCGTGGAGCAAGTAAGTCCCTGGAATCGCAGAAAGAGAATGGGAGACTTCGTACAGGGACAGATATCGTATAGCTGTATTCATAGTAGAAATCGCGAGCATAAATCCAACGATGCCGACAAGTAGAGGGCCGACGATGTGCCAGAATCGATCACCAGTTGCATCGGAGTGCCTTGGCTCAATATTATCAATTCACCTATCGGACCTGTGAAGTAAACACTTACCTGGCCACAACGAATGAGGTTGCAGTTCCCAAAATCCATGGAGGTGCGCAGAGCAAGAGCTTATAGTCGGGTTGTAACCCATTGTAGCGGATAGCGTCGGGAAGAAAATGCGGAATGACATCGAGGTTTCCATCAAGTAAAGAGCAAACACCAGCCACCTACCCTCCATCATAAGAGCCTCAACAAGACCAGAAAAGTTCTCTTCGGCTTGCTTTTGTGCTCAATGACGGCCACAACTTCCTCCTCCATCCGTCGTTTTGCCAGTGTCTGTTCATCAGGCAAAAGCCAAACGCTCGGCGTCGAAGGAAAATCGGGTAAAATCCAGATTGCAGACACCGCAGCCACGATGGTCAAAGTGCCCTCCACAAAGAACAGCCCACCTGCAGTAGCAAAGTTAGAACGGTTTTACTTTCAGGAGCACGGGCATTTCGCCTCAGACCTCCAAGCTGTAAAACCTAGTGTACCGTCTAGGCTTCCCAAAATTCCCGACGCAATAAGAGCACCAAAAGCATTGCTGATGGAATTGCCACAATGAAGAATAGCTATGCGCAACCCTAATTCATGCCATTTGTACCTAAAGAAATTTCAGCACATGAGCTCGGAGATATTGGACAATAATACCATCGTGAAAGAAGGAATACAGCCCCGGGAAAGAATGCTGCCTCCACGAATCCAGTAAAGAAGCGCAAGATCAGAGCGGCATGATATCTAACACACAGTTAATTCAAAAGAGGCAATAATGATAGATACCAACGTTGGCACTGCGCCTTTCATAACCCTCGTTAGCCAATGTTGATAAAGTGGAAGCTGTGTGACGTACTCATGAACACGGTGAGAGCACCCCATGTTATCATGCAGCTCGAGAGGTAAAGTGACGGTCTTTTCATGCGATGTAAGATCATGTTGCTTTGAATTCTCAGATGTGACGCAAAAGGATAAGGTGTTGGTACATACGACGGAGCCTGCGTCAACAAATACCCCACATAAAGGATGCTGGTGAGAGTATTAAATTGGTTCCCCGTCATGCCAAGGTCCTCCTCAAAACCACGCAGCCTCGCTGCACTTACGAGTGTGTGGTTAAGCCGCTTTGCTCCAAATTATTCAGAAGGGCCACTTACGCTGCATTAGTGCGGTCCATCTGCGCAGGGGGTTTAGACAGTTACGGAAGGACTAGGTGCAACGACTCACAACATTCATAATGTAAACCAACACTAGGAAGGCCACTCGGAGGTCCAGTTTACGGAGAAGCCTCTTCTCCACGATTGGTCTGTCAACGTCATCCAAAGGAAGAGTTGGGCCGTCATCACCGCTCGTGTTAGAGATGGCATGGTAGTGGGAACTGCTGTCGACTGCACCAAGCAGGGGGCGATCTGACATTGTCGTGGATGAAAGCGATTATCCCTGGACGTAGCTCGCATTGTATTTAAGTATGCCGTAGTCTACAGTTAGTGCCCCCGGGTCTCTTTCAGTTATGAATGTGTATTCATGATTCGGAGCCTAATCGCACCCAAGTTGACATGAACAAACTTTACAGCTCCTTGCATAAATTCGTAAAGATGCCAATTTCGCCCGATGCGGTGGTGATGCCTGCATCAGCGCCGATCGGGGTGAGTTTGATATGTAGTAGTGATAAAACCAGCTTAGCTTGATCAATGGCAGGTCTGCACGACATCTTCAATCTATCCACTATGACAACACGTGTTACTCTCTCATTCTCGGTGTGAGGCACTCATGCTTCAAGTTGTCTTTGCTAGCTCTCGGATCAACTCCGTCAAAGTTTAGACTAGCACATTTCTACCCAGAATTGAATGAGGCATGGGGCCGGCAGCATCCGAGTCCGCTTGTCTGCTAGTAGGTTGATGAAGGCTGTATGATGACCAAAAGGGTTCGTCACTGGTCCATAAAGTCTGTAAGGATCTAGTATCCTTTAAACCCTGACCAACTCCAAAATGAAGACGATCGAAACACATGCGTCGACGTCGTCCACGTGACTCACTGATGCGAAGAGCTCTATTTCCTCGCATCCGAGTTATGGGGATACATCCTCTCCATTCTCTTTTATTATTTTATCTTGTGCTCAAACCTCACGATTCTCTTCCATGACCGATATCTCTAGACTCGCCATATGCTCCTTGCGCTCGTTCTGGCCTAGTCGACTCTTCGAAACTCGTATATATACAGCCCATGTACATTCATATCGATAGCAGAATCAGACACGTTGATTCCACGCTCCAAGTACTACGAAACGCCTCTCAGAAAAGCCTTTGTCCCTAAACGTTATCAACCTATCTTCGTGTTACCCATAGCTGCGTAGTTCGGATTACAGTTCCCCGTCGAACTCATAGTCAGCCTTACAAGTCGGTGAAGGCGAATGATTTTCAATACAAGGCCAATCGAGACACGCAGTCCGCAATCACTTCCATAGTCAAGCCATCAGTTTCGCACATGAACACAATTAAATAATCCCATGTTTGAGAGAGTAGCGCACATTCTCAACAAAAAACTTCTGGCTGTGTACCAAATTATTCCTTCAATCCAGCGGCAGTGAGGACCTTCGACACTCGACCATCATCTGCGTCAAGCAAGTGTCGGGCCTTCAGGAGTCGGGCATGATTTCAAGCTGTGAGTTGTGAGTGGCAATTTTAATCAAGCACTGCGGGAAAGTCTGGCGCACTTATTAGATGCAGTGTGGACACCTAGCGGAACGTGCAGAAGGACTGATCGTTTCCTTCTACTACTGTAAAACTACCCAAAAAGCCTGAGGACGATGCTTCGTCATGATCATTGCACTCTGCTACAATTGTCTAACTTACTGGAATCATATGTCTATAATTAGATAGATATGATGGTAGCTAGTAACACGTTTTGACTAATCATTTATCAAAGTCTTGCTTATCCGATTAACCTCGGTCTTTTTCCACTCAGACCGAGTCTCTCGTTTCTCTCTCCCTCCAACGTCTGTTGTTTATACTACGAAGTCGCTGGTTTGTTTGTGGAGACCGTAACTAGCGGATAAGTTGATCATGGTCTTCATAAACAAATCACCAACTTAACAAGTCTTCTGCTTTCACCTATCATATATCATCCTTTGACTGAAAAAAAGTTGATGCTATGTTTTGTCTGTGTTCTTAGGACTCATAACCCTAGGGCACTGGTTCACATTGATGCTCGGTACGCACCCCGCACTCAAGTACACGCCCCACAACGACCTGACCTTCCTCCGAAACAACCAGACGCAAATTCTCAACATCTCTACCTTTCGGATTCTGTAAATCCATAATTGTAGATCCTACATATTCACCTGCGACGTCCACGTAAAGTAAGTCCCGCCCCATCTGGTCTGGTCTCGCGGTATCACTCAGCGATTCACCACAGCCACGATCATCATCTACTTCTTCATCGTGTTCCTCGCTAGCGCCGTCCCGCTCGTGCGTTCTTCTCGTCTCCCGTTCTTTGTTTTTTTGTCGTGCTCGTGCTGAAGTATACCCTGAAGGTCTTTTCTTGGCTGAACCTCAATCAGGAGTGATAACCATGTGTTCCCGAGGAACGTTGATTGATTGGTGGGGTGGAATAGATATCATGAATGTGTTTTTTTGTTTGCCATGGTATGTCACGATCCGATCCGTTCGTTTTGTATTCGCTAACGAAGACTGGTTTTATTAGCTACCTTGTATCATGTACGACTCTTCTTCACCCACTTCCTTGCTCTCACACTTCATATAGGACGATAACATTCAGCCGAGCAGTTATTCCGACATTCATCACGCCTCAGTGTACTAGTCACAGGTAACCCATCCCTTCACCACGCTCACGCGATCTCACGTGCTTGTACTTTTCAGAACTCCCGTCGGAAGTCCGCTAGCAGGAACGACGGAGCTCGAGAAAGACAACGTGCGAATTGCGGTTCACGTCATGTTGTCCAAGTGAGCCACGCATCTTTATCTTTATCTTTTAGGGGTTTGTTTGGTTGTATGGAGATGATGTGGTGTGGTGTGGTGGAGATGGGGGTCGCATGTCTTGCGGTTGCTGGTTGGTGTTTTGTAGCACACGTTGCAAGTCCTGTATTTCCACCCAGATTCGCATGGACCCTTTGAACATGACGTTCATCCCGATATTCTTCCGATGGATGATACATCAGGTACTTTCACTGTTGAAAGCGATACGCAGCGTTCTACCTCAATGATTTCGTTCCCTCACACCACACAAAATACACCCTCACAAAGATTAAATAATGAAAACAGTCTAAGCAAATACGTATGTATATAGCCAACAACGTATGTATGTATAAATAGTCAACCCGTCACTAACTGACGAGTTGAAGTGAGGTATGATATGATACATGCGTCGACGAAGCGTGTGCTATGCTGGGGATGTGTTGGTTGTTGGTTGTTGGTGTTCGAGTTAGAGTTCGAGTTATAAATATATGAGAGGGGTGGGAGGAGTTGGATCCACCTTGATGGTGAGGGAATGGATAGAGCGCAGTGCTGCGCGCTAACGAGGAATGGAATGTCCACTGTCTATAGTAATAAAAAAAAAAAGGAATAAGGACAAATGAACGAAAGTAGCGTATCGTATCGTATGCATCGAATCGAATCAGATGATAAGCGATAAGAATCCAATGTCCGCAGGTAATAAGGAAAAAAGGGAAAAGGCTAGGCCTTCGAAGGGGTTTGACGCGAGATGGTCTAGGCGCACGACGATCCAAATAATATGACGCACGACAGTCCAAGTGATGTGACGCACGACAGTCCTGAGAACGATGGATCATGGGGAGGACGATCATGTGGAGGACGGAGCCCGCTTTACCTCCCAGCTGCAGTTGCATGCAAGGGAGATAAAGACCAGATGCCTCTCACTGACATCGCGAAAGACTCTTTTGCCTCTGTACTTGTCCTACTCCCTGCCCTTGTCCCTCTTTCCTACCCATAGACGTAGGAGGGGAGGAAGGGGACTCGGCAAGCGCTACAATAGGTATCGCGAACTTCTTCCTCGGTATGCTGGCTGGCTTCGTCTGTTGCATCGCTCCACCTACGGGCTTCATCTGCATCGCTCCGCCCAATGGGGCCCGCATCTGGGACAGTTCTAGCGGAGAAGGTGCAGGGAGCCCAGGAGAAGGAACAGCGGAGAGGTTTGGTTTTGAGGATGTGGATGTGCGAGGAGGTTGATGGCGTGCGTGGAAATTTGATATTGAGCCGTGTGCGGGTGTTGATGATACATGGTCACGGGTTGGCATTGATGCTGGACCACGGGTAGGCATTTGGTCGCGCATAGGCCCCATTGAGCCAAGCGTAGGTCCCATTGAACGTGTCGACATCCCCGAAGCACGCGACATACGCGGGAAATAGGAATCCTCAACACAGGCATCATCCACATCGGGATCAACATCCAAATTTAGAATGAAGCTTTCCTCTCCATACTCCCTCCCTTCGCTTGAAGGGCCAAACTCCAGCGCAGGACTGGTACTATTGCTCATTCCAGGAGACTCTGGCGGACTACTCGAAGCGAGAGAAGCAGTTGTTAGAGACGGAGTGGAGAATTCAGTATCGGATGCGAGGAGTGAGCAGTCTGTGTCTGAGTTGTAGCTTGTTTCTAGTTCGGAGGGGTAGTCGGGGTGGGTGGGAGATGGGGGAGAGAGGGTGGCATGCCTTGGACAAGCAGTGGTGTCATCCAACAGAGGGAGAAAGGCAAAGCGTTTTGGGGGAGGGAGGTTGCTTGGGATTTGGGGGAGGTGAGTGGGGGTTGTGCGTGGTGGGGGGGAGGGGAGGAGGGGGAACTGCTATGTTGTGTGGTCTTAGTTCTGATGGAGCGGGTGGCGGGAGCGGGAGTGTTGGTGGGAATGGAGGTGGGAATGGAGAGCTGTCTTTGCGGCGTTGCTTTGGTGGGGAGGTGAAGAGGATGGAATTTGGGTGCAGGTCAAGCGCTGAGTAACCTGTTCTGGGTGGGGGAGAAAACGGTGGCGATGCAGGTGAGGCTGAGACGGTCGTGGGATTTAGCGGGAGGAGTGGAATTGGGACATTGCGGAGGAATACACCAGAGTACGGCCTCGACGAAAGCGGGTCATGGCTCTGCTGAGCGCGAGGCAGAGACCGCTGAATCATCTTTAGCTCGAGCACGTCGCTACGGGGCATAGTCAGTATAGAAAAAAAAGAGAATGGTCGTGTGACTCACTCGTATGAGAGGCGTTGTGCGATTTCTGTTGGAGTGCGATCCCATTCATCAGCTAGAAAAACTTGCTCTGTTCCTTCTTCACAGAATGCCACATGTTTCTTGCAGAAGGGATGAGAGGCATCGTCTGTATCAGAGTCGATGGGAGTGGCAGCGCCAGAATGAGAAGGTGACTTTAAACAGGACTTCATGCGAGGGAGAGATGGACGGCAGGTAGATGGATCGTCGCAGTGAACTAAGGCTGGTTCGTCAAGGTCGCTCATAGTAGTACTTTATTAAAAAGTAGAGGTGATGTGAACCAGGCGATAAATGGACATTGCGCGTATGTCGCGGAATTGAACCAGTTCTCTCTTTCATACCATCGGACATGTACGGAAAACTTCGGACGGATGATCCCGCCGTGATCCGTTAGAGGCACAACTCAGCCCTGCATCCAAGCCGTGGCTTTGACAGTCAACTTGGCATTCCACTCCTGAAAATATCACTTCATCCCACTCCACCTCCGTTCGCCTTCTTTGCCATTGGGTCCTATTTCTGTACAACACTACCAGTCCACCAAACACAATCACCGCCTCTCTCACACATCACCTCCGATCCACACCGAAACAAAACCTTCTCTTCTCATTCAAAGTTTCATTCTACTCTATTCATTCAAAAATAGAATATAATGATGGCTTCGAATACCTGGCGTTGTCTTCGTAGCCCATATCAATCGTATGAGTATTTCGGCACCGCTTTAAGGACGCATTGCGCGGGCGGGCAGTGGATTTACTGGGATTGGGTGTCGTTGCAGACGCTGGTAGGAGATGGTGTGCGCGTCATTCCAGCGCCTAGTTGGGCCAGCACCCCTTCGGCATCAGCACCGCGCTATCCATTCTTGGATTCCCCATAATTTACATCCAGTGCATCCCAAACACATCTCAATCGAGACGACTCAGCTCGGACCCTCGCCCACATCCCACGATTCATTAACATTCACCGCTCAAATCTCGGACATCCCAAACAAGACCAACAACCATACATTCCAAATCTGCCACAACTACTGCACACGTCTACACAGCGGACCCTACCCGGGCCAGGGTGGCGTTTCATACTTCTACCACCGTGGCGTTCCTTCCTTCTACCAGGGTAGCATCCCACTCCACCAGGATTTACTCAGACTATCCGTAAGTAGCTTACTCGTATACGTATTATTCACCATCGCTCATATATCATATCACACTGGTCCAGATCAAGACACCGGGGGGAAGCTTCTCAGATGCCAGTGAGACGGTACATGAACGACCGGGGACCCTGTCCGTAGATCGTGACGTAATACTAATACGAATGGACTGGAATGCAGACCCAAGGATGCGGCGCGCGATACGAACCGCCGGCACGACAACGTTAACGCTCTCACCGGTACAGTCATGATAGCGCATCCTATAATCAGCTGATGAGTGCGCTGACTCGGATCGACGTCCATGACCTGATAAAAGCAGCTTCGATAAATATGATTGGATCAATGATCTAGGTCGGAAGTTCATCTTTTCGAGGCATGGCGCGCTGGAACTTGTCCTATTCCTGGAGTCACCGTCATGCTGCGGCAGCAAACAATAACGACAATAGCCAGCTAATAATATGGCGGCTATCGATCCCCGCTATTTCTATGAACTCGAGACCCGACTCAAGATCATGACTTTACCACGTTTTTGGGTGCAGAGTCGGCTTCAATTCCGACGAGGACGCAGCACTAAGCACTCGGCCGTGCTTTGATCACGAATAGCGATTATCACGCAGGAGATCATCATATCTCGAATCTTGTCGTGCCCCGCACGCCAATACGTCCGATATACTTCCCCGGATCGGATACCCCCAATGCGAAGGAACGTGAACGACGGATGGAGATGGACTAGTGATGGATGGAGATGTAGCGCGATATGAACCGCATGCTTGATAGCTGAGTAACGATAAGTCCTTGCTCGTCCCACTTACTCGGATCGATCTGCGCGTCAGGTGTAACATCTCCGATAATGAATGGTTCATTCATACTTCACAGCCTTGTCCGTATGCGCCTTGCAACCGTCACCGTCATGCAACAACAACGATATTAATAACCAGCTACATAATAATATTATGGTTGTGGTCATCGACCCCCGCTGTATGTAAGTCCATGAACTCGATTACTGACTCGGGAACTTACAACTTGGGTTTGAGAGTCGGTTCGGGTTTCGGACCCGGCGTCTAGACATTCCGGCGCCGACGAGCACGCACGACTTGGTCGTTGATCAGCGGTCGTTGATCAGGAGACTTGCATGACCGGAAGGATGTCGTCCTGACTCGGACCTGTCGTATTTGCACGTACAGAGCGAGTTCGGACGTCATACATCCTGTATACCTCCCTAGATCGGATACCCCAGTGGCAGAGTGGAGACCCTTCAGATTGATGTCAATGCGAAAGAACGTGAACTGGCGGCTGCAGTCAGCTGATTAGTAACACTGTGGTTCTCGAGTACCCCTCCATCCCCGACTCTCGAGGTTGGAGGAGGTTTTGTTGGTTAGAACGTACCTTGTGCTGTCAAAAAGTTTGTGGGGTTTCTTTTCCTTTTTTGATATGCAGTGAACCTTGTATCTTTCAAACCTTTATAAACGTTGGACCTCACTACAACCTGATCATCGTGATCTTCATTACCTCCCTCTTCTTCCTTCCGTGGAGTTGTCGCAAAGCCGTCTGGTTTGCTTATCCTCCTTCTGTCGTCCCTTGAGTTCGAATGTTCCAATTTAATTTGTATGTTGTTACATATTAACTGGAAGACTCGCCCTCGAAGTACTAGTAAAACCCGTCGAGTTTGCTTATCCTTTGTCCGTCGTCTCTTGAGTTCGAGTTTTCCACTCCGAATGCGTGGCATCACATGTCGGCTGGGAAACTCTAGCTCGAGGTATCGCGAACCTGTCGAGTTTTGCTTTTCCTCCGTCCGTCGTCTCTTGAGTTCGAGTATTCCAGTCTGAATGAACTATACTGCATGTGGTCTGGGAGACTCGAGGTCAAGGTATCAACGACATGATCTTCTTTCTGTGGAGTTGTTGTTCAGGACAGGATCGCGGGTTTTGCTTATCATCCTATGTACATCGTCTCTTGAGTTCGAGTCTCCCGAGTTGCATATAAAAGATTGCATGTCGATCGGAGGACTCGAGCTCGAGGTACTAGTGACAAGAAACGATGAGCCTCAGACTGGCTCAGGGACACTTTGTCGTGATCTCTCTTCTGTGGAGGGTGTCAATGAGCCGATCAATATCATCAAGTGCGTCCCTATCGAGTCTCTATGCATCGTTCAATCCTGACGGTCCTTTTCGGCACGTCACAGGTTATCACCGATCACCATTGTGTATTACTGCAGAAAATGTATAGTGTCGCAATCTTGTAGCTGCACCATAACATCAGAAATAGAAATCCTTTCTGGTTGTTTATCATCCTGAAACATCGTCTAGACTTTAGAGGCACGGATGCGGGTCCTCAGTATGCTGGTGCTGGTTTCTGTCCGGCTTGTGTGGTTCTTGAGTACCCCTGCGGCAAACAACAACAACAATAGCCAGCTAATAATATGACGGTTATCGATCCCCGCTATTTCCGTGAACTCGAGTACCGACTGAAGATCACGGCTCTACTCACGTTCTTGGATGGGGAGGAGGCTTGTTCCGACGAGGACGCAGCGCTCAAAACTCGGCCGTGTTTTGATCAGCAAATACCGATTATCATGCAAGCGAGGAGATCGTCATATCTCGGAATTGTTGTACCCCGCACGTCTATATGTCCGATATACTTCCCCGGATCGGATACCCCCAATGCGAAGGAACGTGAACGTGAACGACTAGTGATGGATGGAGATGTCGCGCGATATGAACCACCGGTAGAAGAACGTTACGGATACTTGATAGCTGAGTAACGATAAGTGCTTGCTCGTCCCACTTACTCGGATCGATGTGCGCGTCAGGTGTAACACTTCCGATGATGAATAGTTCATACTTCACAGCCTTGTCTGTAAGCGCCCTGCAACCTACTTCTGGAGTCACCGTCATGCAACAATAACAGTATTAATAACCAGCTAATAATGTTATGGTTATGGTCATCGACCCCCGCTGTACGTCCATGAACTTGACTGCTGACTCGGGAACTCACAACTTGGGTTTGAGAGTCGGCTCAAATTTCAAACCCGGTATCTAGACATTCCGACGCCGACGAGTACGCACGACCGCTGAAAACTCGGTCGTTGATCAGGAAACTTGAATCATTCAAGCATGGCTGGAAGGATGTCGTCCTGATTCGGACCTGTCGTATTTGCACGTACAGAGCGAGTCCGGACGTCATACACTTCCCCAGATTAGATGGATACCCCAGAGTGGAGACTGATGTCAATGTAAAGGAACGTGAACGACCTTGTGAACTGGCGGCTAATTTGTAGCATTGTGGTTCTCAAGTACCCCCCTGACTCCCGAGGTGGAGGAGGGTTTGTTGGTTAGAAAGTACCCGATGATTGTGCTGGCACTGCTTGTTAGAAAAGTTTGTGGGGGTTCTTTTCCTTTTCTGATATGTGAACCTTGTATCTTTCAAACCTTGGATAAACGTTGTACTTCATCACAACCTGATCATCGTGATCTTCCTCCCGTGAAGTTGTTGTTCAAGACAGGATCGTGGGTGTGCTTATCATACGTACATTGTCTCTTGAGTTCGGGTATGGCGGTCTATGTGCACTACATCGCATGTCGACTGGAAGACTCGAGGTGAAGGTATTCACAACATAATTACCCTTCCGTAGAGTTGTTGCTCAAGACAGGATCGCAGGTTTGCTTATCCTGTGTACGTCGTCCCTTGAGTTCGAGTATTCCAGTTTGAATAAAGCATGTCTCATGTCGAACGGAAGACTCGAACTCGAGGTACTAGTATATCCAATTAACAAGAAACTACAAGAGACTGGGACTCGAGGGCTCAGGGATACTTCATCGTGATTTCCCTTCCGTTGGGTCAACTAATATCCTCGAGGTGCATTTCTATCAAGTTTCTATGCACTGTTCAATCCTGATGGTCCTTTTCGGCATGTCAGAATAACTGATGATCTAGGGTCATGTGGGTTGACCACTTGGACATGGGACTCCTTGTACGTTCTTCGTAGTATATATAGCGCTGCATTGCAGTTCTCACCATGATTCGGACCTGATGACTCCCCCGTCGATACTGTTTGGCTTTGTAACGATAACGTGCACCGGCTATGACTAGAAAAATTCTTATTAGATTCGGCGTAGATGTTGATGCTGTGGCTGGTTGGTAAGTTGATTCCCATCCACATATGACATGAATATCTACAGCCCGAGCCACTGCCTCCCATCTTATCCGTATCCCAACGTCACGGCTCATCACCGTCAGCGACATTCCCAGAACATTTAAGATGACCACTTCCGCAAGCGCTAATGCATGAACAAAACCACCACGGTCCGAGTCCAGTAAGTATTTTTTTATTCCTTCTCATTTTACTCATTTTATTACCGCCTCCACAACTCGTGTGTTACTGTGCATTCCGTAGTACATCCTACAATTTGCCATTGAGCACGGAATATGGGGTGGTGATTCAAATCCAAGCCACAACAGGGGCCCCTGTGTTTCATTTTGACAATCCTATCGCCCTCGACAGATTAATTGTTTTTCCTTGGATATCTGGTGGGAGAGGGCTGGTTGTACCAGCAAGGCCTTGACTTGGGTTATCCGCCCCCTGAGACGCCCGAAGACGTAAATCAGATCATTCTCCTGGCTTCGAGGCATGTCGTGGGAGAGGCAGGCGCGTACCACTACACCAGACTTCGTCGAGTGAAAACCCTCCAGGGGAAAAGTTATTGGTGCATCGCTTTCGCTTCGACCGATCCTTGGGAACACATACCAACCAGCGCGCCGCCGGAGGAAAAGTATAAGGCTCTGAAGGAGGCGCTGAAGAGGGAGGGCCCACCTCGCTGGTTTCAAGCTGATCATTGAAACAAAATGTCAGTGACCTTTTCACGTCACTAATGGAAGCGACTGACACCTATTTCTCTTAGGCAAACTATAATCTTGTCGCATTGCATGAACTGCCACATACCGTCCGAGCCCTTCGAATCCCAGGACGTGGTAGCATATCGTGAATTGGTCTGAGGAAGGGAGATCTCAGGATGGCGAGGATCCTAAATTACAACTCTATTAGCTCCCTTCCCCATGTAAGCTAGATGTATTCTCGATTCCTCAAATCCCTTTTTATGCGAGCATAATTGATCCTAAATATGACTAGACTCACGAGTTGGAGGAAAGGTGATTACATGTGGTATCTATTTTATCAACTGAGAAAATTCTCTATCTAACAATCATTGGTCTAATATTCTCTAGGGTAAATATAAGAAGGATCTCTACAATTAGGTTGTACCTCCGACGAAGTTGGTGCAAAGACCATAGGAAGGGATATATCTACAATGGAAGTTTCTTCAGGGTGACGAGCTGTGTTGTACAACTCGCGGTGCATGCGTGTCGCTAGTATTCCGTGTATCACGAACTGTAAACTACGAGACATTCAGTCAATACGTTCAGTCCAAGAAATAGCCCCTTACTCCGATGCCACGTCTGCATACGATGCCTGCAACCACATCTTGAGTTGGGCGTTGGACTCGTAATGTTATGAACACGCACAGGAAGAGTGAACTCGACGACCACGACCGTGGTGGAAAATACTGGTCCGCCACAAATATTAATGTCATTTTGTGAAGAACGATGGTTCGCTCACAAAGCCCACAGGCAAAGTAAAAGATGTTATGTCTGACCAAGACTCGCACAAGAGGGAAATTGTTTCCATTTTCTCTATAAAGCTTCCATGAGTGGTATAACATCAAACTGAGGGTTTCTATGAAATATTTAACGCGGTAACATAAAAATATTGTGAAACGCACCTATTTCTCCGATGACGAGCAAAACGTAGGCTAAGATGACAACGCGACCCTGCTTGCTGCTGTAGCAACTTGCGACTTTGGGAATAGGTGACTGCACGACTATACCACATCACTGTGAATCACCAAATCAGCGAGCAGGAGGAGACTCGCCTGTGGACGAAAAGTTGTATAATGTAAGTGCCACCGCCACTGGGACCAGGAAGAACTACACATTCGGCTATTGACAAAATATTTTACTTTCAAAAGACTGACGTACCACAACGTTGAAACACGTTATTAGCCATCTGTGACCCATTACCGCCCAAAGCCTCATTACAAAGATTGCTGCAGGATGTTGCAACCAGGGTCGGCCACAGAAATAGTGGGTAGCAAATGATACTAACATTCTGCAGAAAACAGTACGATTCCTCCGACATCTGATAGAGGTATCAATTCCGGAAGTACTCGTTTCACAAGGGGATCAACACACATGCGTTGAATGCAAACAAGGTTATGCAGGACTGATATTTTTGAACTGAGCTTGAAGAATAACAGGCAAGGACAACAATATACCTTGAGGGAAAGTCCAAGCTGTAAGATTCCTGAAAATAGGTGAGATTACACTCGCTTCAAGTGGCGCATTTTTGGACATACGAAATATATCGGTAAAGATCAATGCAAATGGTAAGTACCGGCAGGTAAGATAGATCAGTTTGGGCATTCGCCATCGAGCGTCCAGTATGAATGCGACCTTTGTATATCACTTGTCAGGCTATAAGCGTTGTGGCCGGATGAAAACCTACTTCTTCATCGAGTGTGAGAGCAAAGTCGTAAACCTAATAGGGGAAATAGTCAACTTCCATGGTCAACCGCTCCACTTGACTAGCTGGTGCCCACCCAAAGACATGCTATGGCGACTAAGACGAAAGTTCAGCACAAATACAATCGCATACAACCATTGGTACCCACAGAAGCCATACTATATAGCGCACGTGAACAGTCAGTTTGTTGAACGTCATCATGATACCACTGATTCAGATCATCACTCACGTTAGCATGCTGCAGTGTGACCCCGATACTGATATCAGTTTGGTCAATCAACGGGACCATGATAGTAGACGACTGACAAGGTTCGGTCTATTGTAAATAGGCATTATAAGGCCCAGTCCTGAGTCTAATAAGCAGTGCGCGCCGGCCCAATATGATTCGTTACTGAACTTAGTACTGCTTGGCGCAGTTGCGGCAGTGCGGGGTTCTAATTTATGTGACGACCTCGATGAGATTCAAGGTGCAGGTTAGTCTCCCTTAAGCAAACCGTAGACGAAAGAAGAAAGAAGAAAGTACTTTCCTTCAATACTATGAGTCCGTAGCAGAAACGACCTGAAGGATACTCAAAGCCTTGTGCAGAATTGTCTGAATTTGAAATACAAGCACTATACTTACTGTGTCGGGCGCAGAACTACTCCGGGTCAGTTCTGCCGGTTATCCGGCAGAACTGGCAAAACTCTGGGCTATGTAGACGGTGTGTATGACATTCCTAACAACGACACCAATGTTTGCCTTGTCCTATCCGCCACCCTCGCTGTTGTAATTAACCACCTCAACCTCATCTAGAATAACCTGTGGAATGATTCGTTGTTCGACCCGATCCAACTCGCCACAATCAAAAGCATTTCCCTCAAGTACCTCAACTTCATCAATGCTCTGAACTTCTTCGGTCCTTTTCAACTCTTCGAGAGCCACAAATTAAGCAGCAACATCGTCAGGCAAGATACTCTCTGGATCTGCAAGGAGGGTTAGGTTAGTATCATCCACCATATCAGCTCATACTTTGCCAGATCGGAAAACCGGGGGAAACCCGTCAGATGCCAATGAGATGGAACATCGACGACCGGGGATCCTGTCCGTACGTAAAATTAATACGAATGGACTGGAAGAATGCAGACCCAAGAACGCGGCGCGCAGCAACAGTGATACGAACCGCCGGTTACGGCAGGTACGACAACGCTCTCACCAGTACAATCATGATGGCGCATCCTATAAACAGCTGGTGAGTGCGCTTACTCGAATCGACGTCTACAACTTGACGGAAGCAGCTTCGATAAATAATATTGAATCAATGATTCATATATTCATATCCAAGTCGAAGTTGGGCATGGAACTTGTCCTATTTCTGGAGTCACCGTCACCGTCATGCTGCAGTAACAACAAAAGCCAGCTAACAACACGACGGTTATCGATTCCCGCTACTTCCATGAACTCGAGTGCCGACTCAAGATCATGACTTTACCACAATCTTGGATGGAGAGTCGGCTTGTTCCGACGAGGACGCAGCGCTCAGCACTCGGCCGTGCTTTGATCACGAATAGCGATTATCACGCAGGAGATCGTCATATATCGAATCTTTGTCGTACCCCGCACGTCTATATGTCCGATATACTTCCCCGGATCAGATGCCCCCACAAATGTCAATGCGAAGGAACGTGAACGCGAACGACTAGTGATGGATGGAGATACGGCGCGATATGAACCGCTGGTAGAAGAACGTCACACATCACACCTGAGTGGTGAGTAACGATAAGTGCTTGCTCGTCCCGCGTACTCCGAATGATGTGCGCGTCAGGTGCAACACCTTCAATAATGAATAGTTCATACTTCACAGCCTTGTCTGTAAGCGCCCTGTAACATACTTCTGGAGTCACCGTCACGCAACAACAACAACATTAATAACCAGCTGGTTATGATCATAGACCCCGCTGTACGTCCATGAACTCGACTGCCGACTCGGAAACTCATAACTTGGGTTTGAGAGTCGGCTCAAATTTCAAACCCGGCATCTAGACATTCCGAGGCCGACGAGTACGCACGACCGCTGGAAACTCGGTCGTTGATCAGGAAATGTGGATCACCCAAACATGACCGGAAGGATGTCGTCCTGACTCGGACCTGTCGTATTTGCACGTACAGAGCGAGTCCGGACGTCATACATCCTGTACTTCCCCAGATCGGATACCCCAGAGTGGAGACTGATGTCAATGCGAAGAAACGTGAACGACCTTGTGAATTGGCGGCTAATTAGTAACATTATGGTTCCCCTCCAATTCCATACGTCCCCGACTCCCGGGGTGGAGGAGGTTTTGTTGGTTAGAATGTACCCGATGATTGTACTGTGCTTGTCACAAAGTTTGTGGGGTTTCTTTTCCTTTTCTGATATGTGAAGTTGTGAACCTTGTATCTTGTAAAATTGTTGTACTTAGTCTTCATCGGCCCTGCAGGTATCATCGCAAACAACTGTAGGGTGGTTACGGCCCTGTATCGGATGCATGAACGCGCGATTGCTAAGGATGAGTTTGGAGCTGTTTGGAGCCCCTGTAATCCAGGATGCCCGTAATCGTGGTGGGGGTGAGGTAGGGTTTGATGGGTGAGTCACCGAAATAGTATGATTGTGGAGGTGTTTCGCCATTGGGGAATGAGATGAAACATGCCCAGGATTGGCATGGAATTGTTCGCGACGAGAGGTGAGGCTGCTCGACATGTATGGAGCTCACGCAGTGGGTGTTATGACAACGACGCGCTCGACCCGGGGGCGGATGCCTGAGAGTATACTACAAGTTTCAGATTCTCTGAGCCCTGGCTCCCTGGTCAAATCACTTCTCTCAAGAAGATAAACACGCTCACCAAATACTGTAACATGTTGCTGGTACTGGATATTTCACGCCTGGAGGTGCGAGTGCTAATTTGTCCGGATGTATGACGGCAGCAAGGAAGATGAACAGGAAATAGACCATGGATGACACCCTCTGCGAGTCTGAGTGAGGAAGACACCAAGGCCCCGAAATCACACAGGCGAAGTGTCTATGTTACTGTATATACATGGTCAGCGCTTGAGCTTGAGCTGTCAAACCACGGGACCTCCTGGTCGGTTAATTTTGCAGACGTTCTACAGTTCGGTGCCAAAGTGTATGTAGGCAAGCAGGTGCAGTCGCCGTATGGAGTTCAGAGAGAAGTAAGTACTACTGCGAGCCACCTCTCACTTAGGAATGGTAACAAGTCACTTGCAACTCAGGTTCAGCACCGAGCGTTTACGGTAAAAATTAGGCTATGACATCTGTCTTCATCGGCCTTCTGGCACCATGATGGTAAAGAAGTATGGCATTAGCAAACGTTGTCGGAAGGTGAGGCCACGGACCTCGTGCCGAGGTCGAGGTCGAGGTAAAGTACAGGTTCCTTGTTTACCTATGTAGTCCGCGAGCACACCTTCAACGACCTGTCACATGTCACACCTGATCTACACTTGTGGCATATACATAAGCTCTCAGCACCTCGGAGAACTTCTGCGGGAGGTTCTTGTGAGCACGCTTCTTGACACAAATGGATAGATGTTGACAAAACGCTACCTGATTATCTCATTTCTTACACAGCTTAATCTGCTTGTTGACATGTCCGGGTGTTTTAACCTGTGCCGCGAACACGAGGACAACGAATGGACTACGCGTCTCATTAGACGACTTAAGCGAAGCCTTGGCCAACAGTTCTCGACTCTAAACCTTAAGGTCCTGTCGTCCGTGAGTGAATTGTATTTCTCCTAGGTTATTCCGGGTACAAAAGCTGAGGTAAAAAAAAATAGAACTACTCGCTTACAAGCGACTGGATCATTGCGAGGATTTCTCGCAGAACGCCGCAGCGAACAACACGCGAATAACGTCGCAATGCCGTCCTGTGGGTTTGAACAGGCTTCTCGTGAGTGATGCTTCATGTGCTTCGGTTGACAAGAGTTGACAGGAAAGACTAATTAAACTCACAGGCATATTTTGCCTGTGCAAGATATCCTAGTCATGATCCCAGCGAGCTCGCATACGTAGTACACGGTCTTCCTGACTCGAGATGGCCGAGCGCCAATTGCCGAGTGGCATGGCCCCAGCCCGATCAGAATCATCAGATGCTCGAACATTGACGGGAATCTGCGCTACTGGTCCCAGCGACGCCTCTCGGGATCTTCCTTGCCGACAAACAGTATCTCACACTGCTCGCGTCTAAAGGTGTGGACTCTCCGAGCTCTTTTTTGCTCTCTCTGGGTTAGTAGTAGCTCTAACGAAACAGGAAGCATGGCATCAGCTCACCACAGTGACGAAACATTTTGTTGAGTAAACCAAGTGCCCTGGTCCCCGAGGCATTTTCAACTGTGGGGCAGAAAAACCCCATAGTCTCCGTACAATATTACACATCGGCTGAAGTTCACGTACAGTCGAAGACAGCACTGTGAAAGGCAAGACCCAAGGAGACGCAAACGACCGAGAGGTGTCCATGTGCCTCTGCCAGCTCGCCTGCTTATTCCGGAGATACCTGCCATGAAGACATAGCCGTTTCACATGGATAGAGCACAGCATAATAAAGATGAAATCACTGACGAGAGATTGAAACCCGAAATACAGCTCGGGATTCGAGCATCATTCCGGAGCAAATTCCCACCAAGGCCCCATTACGATCACCGCATTGATTGTTGTGCAGTCGTGGAGCCTACGTAGTGGCTGCCTCTCAGCAGGTATCAGGTTGCAACGAAGATAACCCTATGTGGAAGGACTAGACTTGAGTCATCCTAAAGCAAGTTCCTAGTAAGGCTCAATTAAGATCATTGGATCGACTTTGCTGTGCAGTCATGGGACCTGGGTGTGGCCGTCTCTTAGCAGTTATCAGATTGCAACGAAAAGAAACTCTATGTGTGTGAACAGGTGTGAGTGAACGCTATCAGATAAAACGCTCACACAATGTCAAAGTAGTGCTTTCCGAATAGTAACCTGTAGTAACAGAAGAGGCGACGTCCCCGTTTGGCTGAGCAACCTTTTAGCCGCACTTTTGATCATTTATACCCACACCAAACCGTGATCATCGGCAGACAGAAGACGCCAATTCGGAGGCAGATGAAGCCATGCTTCAAGGTGGCCAACTTCATCTGCTTTAGACTTGTGGCGCTTGTTAGAAACTGACATTGCTTGCACTGCCGCGCTTCAAGGACCCTTGAGCTCGTCACGAGAACAAACTAGCCAGATCCAGCTGAGGTTGTTCACAGGCACTGGAGTCTGTTTCGCACAGGATCCGGAAATTAAAGCAAGAAAAACAAAGGGGCTTCTTGACTTATCAGATAGACCTGAACGCCCTCGGCAAAAAGAGCCGGCGTGGGGTATAATGCATAGCCGCAATGGCCGCACTGGTGGCAAGCCCCGTTAGAAACTGTCACCACGCCCTTCATAGATTTGCCTCTTCATGAAATCACTGGCCTTGCGCGGTAACTCAATAACATTTGACCAATCGCGCGTCGTGAGCAACTACTGGCAGATTGTTGATATCTCAACGAGACAGCAAATTTGCACCGAGACCTCCCGTGAGCAGCGGGTTTATTTGGTGATAGGCCCACATGTTGGCAATCTAGCAAAGCGGTGAGAACCTAGCCAAGAATTCTCAGACGCAACTAAGACGAACGAGTTCCTGTGCTGAAGTCGGTTTAGCGTTAATAAAATTCATGTCATGAACACTATTGGCGCCACATTGATGAAAGCATTGACAAGACGTGTAAGCGGGCGGAGTTTCTTGACCGAGAATGTAGCCTACAATCCCGAGCTGGCAATTTGGATGTGGCATTGAGCAAGAGGTTGTTGTACTCCACTGGATTGTCCCCGAGTACAGAAGCAGTTCAATTTACATGAGGGAAACTCGCGCGCTTACATAATCTGAATGTTGGTTGCCTTGTCGCACGTTGTTCAAGTACTCAAGTTGGTTCGACGAACACAGTGAGCTCATTCAAAGTCTGCGATGCCCATCAAGCACCTGGAAAGTACGTTTTATTTCCCCTCGAATGTAGGAGTAGAAGAGCTGCAGTTAAAATTGACGTGTAACCTAAAAACGAAACAGACTACCTCTCCGAGCGGAAGCACACGCAATCATTTTCTCTGTCTGTGTTATCCGACTCGCGTCTGGGAATTGATGCATCCTACTACCTCAAAATATTGACGGATAATCCACCCTCGCGCGAACCTCTTCTCGCTGCGACTGGTGGCTTGCCCTTGGCGCTAACGACACGCATCGAGTCTGATTTGCGTACGCTCGAAAAACTACGAATAAAACCTGTGTTCGTTTTTCCTGGCCTTTTGCCGAGCAAGCGCTGGAAGCAATACCAACATCACGTGGAGCACAATGATGCGTGCAGGGATCGGAGGGATGCTTGGGCGAAGTACGAGGCTGGCCAGGAAGAAGCCGCCATAAAACTATTCGAGGGCAGAAGTGGGCTCCAGCAATGGGACCTGTGGCGCATGGTCTTGAGGATTTTCAGACATAGGAATGTGGAGTTTTTGGTTGCTCCATACGTCGCTTGGGCTCAGGTAGGTCGAAACCATCTGTTGCGTGCTACTCTGCTGATGTGTCCTAAATAGTTGATTTATATGCAACGACACCCGAAATCATATATTCATGCGATCTTTGGACCGACAGACACCCTACTCTATCCAGGAGTAGACAAATTAATTACTTCGCTGGACCTTACCTCTGCGACACCCTCTTTTTCATTCGTATCCAAACGCACTATCTTGGGTGACTTGGGCCTCAGCGAGGACCAGTTCCTTGATGTTGGCATCCTTGTTGGTTTCGAGCACTCGCCACCATTTCCACCAACTGTGCACGAACAGGCATTGAAAGCCACGGTTGACATGGTCAAATATTACAAGTCCGGACACGCTGCCGTTTCAGCATTCGCGGACCATCCCGCTGTCAAGAGTATGCAATACCCCGATCAATACGCGCGCACGCGCTCAATGATCAAATACTCCCTTATATTCTCGTCTGAAGGAAGTGTCACGCCGCTTCCACTTGCAATCACCACACCAGCCCAGGGTCCTAATCACCCCCATCATCCGACAGCTGCGGATATCCCTTCAGATCTTCATGAAATCTTCACGCACCGTCTTCCTGACGAAATCTATTTCTATCTCTCACGTGGACTTTTGGGGCCCCAAGCGCTCGTTTGGCTGACCAGTGGTCAGATCGTTGAACCCCCACCGCTTGATAACGGTGAGACAACCGAGTACAAGCGGTTTGTCAAGGAGGTTATCACCGATGGCCAGACAGGACCGCGCGCGACCGCTCTCGCGCTCATTAGCAGTGTTTCACACCAATTTTGGAACAACCGGAAAGTCGCGGGCAACTTTTGGTTTGAGAGCCCCGCACCTCACGGTCAGAAGTTTGTCCAACATAACTCACCGCAGACTGTGCAGCTTGCCGAGCGCGTGGCGGGCTGGAATGTTAGCTATGCCATTGTGGAAGAGGAACTTCGGAGACAGAACGTGAGTTACCGAAGTCGCTTATCAATCGGGTCATCTGACGGTCTGGGTTGGCCTAGTCTTCCACCATTGATTTCGCACTTTGCCTTGGAGCGACAGCAACGGAGAAACTTGCATCGCGTACCAAGGGAAAGACAAACGTCCCGAATGGTCAGCTGGACAAAAAGGATGAAGTGGTCGCTAATGTGGTATGGCGGTTCCTGGAACTCAGAGGGTAAGCGCCATCCTGCCAGCTGAGCATTCTTGTGACACTGCATGTATAGATTCCTCCTCAATTCTCACACTCACTCGCCACTAGCCCGCGCCATGTACACAGCAATTAAACAAGCTCGTTTGAATGACAAATTCCAGGACCCTCTATATCTGTTTCTGGAGCTTGTGAGGGCTGGGGTAATGCACGGCCACTTATGGTCAGGCCGAGCGTTCAGTGGGGGGCCAAGTTTCGGTACCGGTGAGCGGAATTCACATACAGGTTTTCTTTGGATTGATAGGCTGATTATCTCACGCAGATGATGAGAAATCTTGCATGCTGCTGGTCATGAGAGTCCTTAGTATTGTGCCTTTGAACTTCAAGGTGATTTGTCTATATCTGGCCGATCGGACATCATATACTTAATGCAATTTCCTAATCTAGTCACAACCTTGGTCCGCACCATTGTCACGTGAATTGCTGGTATTCAATTCCTTTGTGCGTTCACTGACTCGGGCGCTCCGAACGCTACTTGAGGTGACGACATTGAACATGTTACTACGTTCGGACGCACGCCGAGCACGGGAAGATCTTCTCGACATTACTATCTCCCTCCCCTTCCAATCGGAGGTAAACACTGGATTCGGAGTGCTTGCTAAGGTGTACCTGGATGCCCTGACCCACCTCAACAATCAAACGCGAGTACTGGACCCTAACGCAGAAGGCGTTAAAGAGTCCAAGGCGATGGCCCTTGAGATATGTGAAGACACGTTTCCGGGAGTGAAAAATCCCAAACAAGAAGTGGAACGAGGATTCCGATTCTGGGACATTGTTAGTCTCTTTGTTCCATTGTAGAATCACCCGTTGCGATATGGCTAACATGTGTTCACAGGCGCTGTCTGCCATGAGGCAACTTCACTCAGAGGGTGCTGTCCTTCGCGAGTTGATTGACCAGTTTGAAGCAGCGGAGGCGTGGCTCGCGCCGATGCGGCCATAAGATTATCGATCAGACTCGGAACACAGAGACTCTGGGCTTGTCCAAGATTGATTATGATAGGCACTTGATTGACAATCCAGAAAATATTTTTTCGCTCTGGAAATATGAGGGAAGCGACCACTGTGTGCTGAGAAGCTCTTGGATGACATTCGGGGTGCCCTGTTGAGGTGTTCTGTGGTTTCGAACAGAATATAGCCTATTCTGACAGCGCGATTTATTCGGAAGTGAGGAAGCGATCAATTACAATGGAACGCAAAGGCCGTTAGAAAGGGCACAAGGAGCGACGAAGGAGACGATGGGAAAAGAGACAAAGGAATGGAACATGGAGAGGGAGGCATGGGAAGTAGAATGGCTTAAAAAGGAAATGCAGAATACTGGTGAGATGGTGGGATGATACTGAAGCAATCGGGGATCTGAGATGTTCAATGATACCTAATCGGGAATGACGCCAAGAACAGGATGACCGAAAGTAGAAAGTTGCCATCTCGCTGTTTATCGCCCGATCCCCAGGTTTCTGGCTTCTCAGGGCTCTGCTTCGCTTTTTTTTCGAACAGCTGCCACAACAAATCTACAATCGAATATGCATGTCGCTCGCGTGGCGCCTCTCCATTCAAATTTAAGGTCCACCTGAATCTCATCTTTACACTTGACACTCCCCACTTCTGCCACAAATGTTCGACCAATACAGCAGTCCTATCATGCTACACTCTCAAACATCCATTGGTGTCTCACCTCATATGTTTGATCCTTACAAGGAAAAGGTCAACCCAGGTCATCTCTATGTCCGTCAGCCCCACGACGCCATTCAGATCATCCAGCTCGTAGAGGCTTCACCTCCCCCACGTCGTATATCATCCGCCATCGAGTCGAGCTCTTATGGCTTCTCTTCTGGATCGTCATATCCCTCTACATCAGACTCAGAAGACGAGGAGGATTGCTCATCATATTGCTCCTCTTTTGTCACCCCTCCACACCCTTCTCAGGACAGAGAACCTGTGGTTTGGACAGATGATACATACGATGTACGCATGAAGCGGATACAGAATTGGAGAGATAACTCGATGAAAGCAATGAGCGCCTCAGCCGGTATGTTCTTTTCCCGCATAGTCTGCTGCGCTCTTGACTAAAAACACATCCGTAGAGCCCCGCTCATCGTCATTGAAACGAAAGTTGAATCAAAATCAGCTTGATGATGATCTTGTGAGTCTTCATTGCTGTACTCCTCGGACTTGGTACTAAGCTCACACTCATCAGGTCTCGCACACTCCAAAAAGATCGCGCTCGCGGGATCCTCACAGTGCATCCAGATTACTCGGGCATTCATGTACTGCGTGCGATACCCCTTTCTCATCAAGGCAAAGCCTGCGACAACATGGTCGCACTCCTCATATATCTGAGGCTTGTCGGATAGCGGTCGAATACAATTTCGAATGACCGCCTACTCTTTACACCGACACATTTCTTCTTCGTTTATGTTTGACTGTCTACTCTTATGACGATCATGACCCCAGCATTTGCATCGTTGTACGATAACCCACAATTATTTTTTTTATTCATCTTTGGTATCGTACATACTCATTTCCCATACTGTGTACCACCAACGGATGAAGTTGAAGCGATGTCTGTTTCTGTACATTACAGACCTGACCTATTAATTATACCATATTAGCTCACTAGTACTTCTACTCCCATCGTGCCAAGGGTCGAATAAACAAGTTCAATACACTCCGTGTCAGCAGACAGGCTATCTGTTTTCTGAACTTGAATGAAACTTTGCATTTGACGACGAGTCTCACAGAGCCCGGCATGACGTTCTGCGGAGCTAGCAGGCACGCCGAATGCAAGCATGGGAATTAGCTGTGCAACTCTACTCATGATCAGTGACCTTGTCTTGTGTTAGGCTGATATTCGCTTTCGGTGCATCTTCCACAGCGCCGGAGCATCACTCTCTGACCACTCCTGGCCACTCCCGCTCCCACGTCGAGAACGGACAGTGTTTGGTCTGCTGGGTGCAACCGTGTCTTTTCTCCCCTTGTGATCAATTCCGGAGACTCCCTGTGAGTGCCTGTGACACAAGTAAATATAGACAGTTTTTCTCTCCAAGATACGGAACCGACGTGGCAGTGACCCACTTGCTGGCAGGCTGCACAGTTCAGCACAATCCCTCCAAGTTCCTGTGATTGATCGGAGTCGATGATACCCCGCAGTTTGACGCTCAACCGGTAATCCACAGTCCGAGTCCGGAAGTCTTCCTAAGTCGTCTTCCTCA
Source organism: Suillus lakei (assembly GCA_016628065.1). Taxonomy (NCBI): domain Eukaryota; kingdom Fungi; phylum Basidiomycota; class Agaricomycetes; order Boletales; family Suillaceae; genus Suillus; species Suillus lakei. The sequence continues at coordinate 25,655 of JABBWA010000455.1, forward strand.
AACTTCACTCCCAAAAAGTCGAGGAAGGCATATCAACTGCCGTACATATCGTATTGTGACAACGACGTGCGGCAGTGGGCCCTTCGAAGCTTTGTTCACATGCTTCAAAAGACCTTCTCAGTCGCGTTAGGCAAGGCAACGGAGCAGAGCAGAGCTTGGAAGAGTCTCGATCTCCGCATCTTATGCGAGTACCCACGGCGATCAAGGAGATTGGAATTGGGTTTTCTCATCCTGTTTGCCCGCAGATGTGGATGGATCATACGATATGATGTCAAATTTTACTTTTACTCAGGCGCATAACCCCGCACTTTGCTGGCTGACAGTTGTGTCTCTGGCGTACCTCTCTGGATCCACTGTCCGATCACAAGTACTTTCCCGTGAAGCAATGAATTATGAAGTCGGCAAGGTACCTGTCAAAAACCCAAACCATGAACGTCTGGCTGTTGGCCTAGACAATGGATCGTGCCGAATATATAATAATCCCCGTGCGGTGTGTGAGAAGTGCCCTTCTTGTGCACTGCAGTATACCGCTGTTGTGAGAATGGTTTCAGCCTATGTATATACTTGGGCCTTGGTAGCTCATTTGACCAGCTCATCATGGGCGCTCGTTCTGGGATATCCCGGTTTACATGATAGCCGAATCCTCCCCGCCAATTAGAGAGAGCTCGTTTATAGCGCTTAGCGCTGGGGAAAGCTCACGCAAACGTAAAGGCAGGAGCCCTGCAGCTGGAAACTTGATCACGACTATCAGGAGAAGTCCACACTAGATGGCCCTTTGACAGCAAAAGGCCGTCAACGTGGTGTGTGGGTTATGGCTTCTGCCGTGCGATTAGAACTTCTACCCTGCCCCGAACGAAGTCACGAGAGCTTTCAAAAGGCATTCCCATGGCCTTCCCAGTAGTACGTGCAACGACACGGCACTTTAGCTTCGCACTCACGTCAAGAACCGCATTATTCTCCATTGAGCTCAAGTCCGCGCTCGGGTTGCCCCTCGATGGACCGCACTCCACGGGCGCTTACACGCTCTTAATGTCTAAATTGATTCTCGAGAACAAGAACTTATTCTCGAGAAATCTTCAATTAGAGAAACAGATGGGAAACACCCTAAAACACTATGTTTAGCTGTCTAATAAAAGAACCTCATAGAGCTTGCCATCTGCTACCCGAGGTCATCGATCATCGTGTTTATCGATCCGACTCATCATGAATTCGACGGGGTTCCATCGTATCATGATGAACGTGAGCGTGCCGAATTGTTTCAAGGGTGCACGCATCGGTCCGGACATCGCAACGCTTCAATGCAGGAACGGGTTACGGTGGGAAGGCCTGTGGGTTTCTCCTTTGCTAGTACATATGTCTCCTTAGCTTTGCTAATTTTGTTGCAGGAACTAAACTTGCTGAGGGACGGTCCGAGGCCAATGATTGTGTATTCACCTTTGGTCACCGGTGCAGATGTCCGTACCACATCTGTGGCGTGAAGACTCATCAGCATATTATCATCATCATCAGTGCAGGAACAGACGACGGTGGGAACTTGAAGAGCTGTAGCCTGTGAGTTTCTCGTTTGCTTGCATAGTCTTAGCTTTGCTAATTCTGTTACAGAAGGAAAGCTTGTTGTGGAGCGATCCGAGGTCATCGTGTGCTTGCGTGTTGGTCACCGGCCCAGCTTTTGTCCCGTGGAGCATATCGTCATCATCAGCGTCATCACCACCAGTAACTTCCTCAGGTGGTACAATGCGGGACGAGCATCCTGAGCGTGAGTGGACAACTCACGATATGACGTTCTATATCTACGGAGATGATGCAATACATGCTTAATGGAACACCACCGAAATGTGACAAACGTATCTATTGCTGCTTGTGTGGACGAGATGGTATCGAGAATAGTGGCTGCAAGCCTCGAGGCTGAGGCAGAGCTTCTCGCGCCTTTGTGCTACTTTCAGGCGGTGCGCATGCAATGCGCTCGGATCATCGACCGCGGTCGTCCGACCCTGTAGGTACCTTATCTACATCTCTTCTCATACGTTCCTCCTTGTTCTGTGACTCACCGTTGTGCAGCATGACCACTCTATGAGCTGGTTGCGTGAGTGCGTCTCTCATATTGGAAAATCAGGAAACAGGAAGCTCGTGATTCCTCGACGAGACCCCATTTCACTTTGACATACGGTGGTCGGGCCTGCAGGTCGAGGCTACGTTGCAATGCGGCTTTCTCAAGCAATGCCTCGGCACCTTGCTCTTTCTAGGGTGCCTACTTATTCTTGGGTACGGTACCGCAGGCGAACGCTCCAGACTGTGCTAAACTTGTATTAGCTAGGTCATTCGTGACACTAACAATGAGGAACATGCGTAAAAATGGAAGAACGTAGTGCAGTTCCGTTCAGTCGCACTCACACATTCCATTGGAATATTGCATGGGAGCGTTCTTGAACTATTCGAGCCTGAGAGCGCCTATATCCTTGTAGAAAGTAGCTATATGATAAGTACATCGAGGTGATCGGCTAGAGGTCCACCCACTGGGCATCGACACAGAAACTCTATTCCTATTTCAAGACCGTGGTCGTCTGGTACTACAACGAACCCTTCTAAAGGATGATTCTCTCGGTGAATTCACCTATCAGAACGCAAGCTGCTTCAGATCGGTGGAGCATATTCCTCGACAGGCTCTCCCGCCTCACGTGCACAGGACACTTCGTCTCATGTTGTTTGCATCATTGCGAAGGGTATGAATCTGTGATGGCATTGATAATGATGTGACACATTTTAAGCTTCACCTTTTCCATCCTACGGCATGTCGAGCCGATTATCATTTCACACGACGCCTGGACTTCTCTCTCTTGATACTGTTCTTTCATTGCGTATAACTGTGGGTATGTGGCGAGCATAAGCCCTATATCAAACCTTTCTTGGCTTTAATTCATATTATCGTGCACAGTTTCTTGTTATGTGCACATCGCGATCGTTCGAATATGAACGAGCCATTAATCCAGGGCACTACAAATATTCAGGGTTACTTATGAGATAGTGTCCGTCCAGGTAGCCTATCATGGTCATTGTCATGAAGTTGACCCTGTACGCCACCTACAGAACATAGGGATATTGTCTGCAATGTGTCTGTGTCCCAGACGATTGCCAGACGATGACCGGAACTTGGTTCCCGATCAGAAGCAGAGACAATTTGGTTAATATTCGCTCGGGCACAACCTCGGCGAATTGATTCACCCACGGTCTCTCGTATCGTCTCCATCTATCAAGCGCCTGTGAAGATCATAGAGGACAGGCCGTTGATCTTCGCGGGCGCTTGATGAGCTTTGATGAGGGTTCGGATCCTATAAATAAGTCAAGCAGGTCGGGTGTCAATGTTTCAATGAGAGAAGTTTAGGAACCTAGCATGTGTTATTGTCTCCTCTTTCTTCGGAACGCAGTACCGCTACTACACCCTCTGCGACCATGGCTAGTCGGAAGAAGAACGATCAGAAGTGAACCTATATGTTCGACAAGAACATTGGGAATTGCTCTTATCGACCTTGTATTAATCAATACTTCCAGAACCAGCTCAGTTATCACAAGTCCCCATCATCAGGAAACTTTCCCCCTTTAACAGGATGTCATTGCCTCTTTCGGGAGGCTTAAGATTGCTCAACGTGTGAAGGTTTGCTGCCAATGGTATCCAAGCAGTTATAATGAAAGTGTGCTGCCTGAAACAGAACCATTACAAGCGGCTTCCGAAGTTTCAGTGACATTGTGACAAAGGCAAAGGCTTTGCTTCGCGACAGCGTACAGGGCGTCTGTAGTTGTTTACTTGGCACTCCTGGCATGCATGCATGCGGCAGCCTGTCACGGCCTGCCGCATCAGGCCTTGGAGAGTGTATTTACAATGTTGACCAAGTGCTGCACGTACTGCAAGTCGCCAAGCTAGATTTCCAGGCTCCTATATCCTAGAATACGCTGTCATTTAGCGGATGTTGTTTTATAAATAAGGTACTCACCTGGTTCATGCACCACGGTGTTGTGCAGTCAGTAGGTATGCAGAGCGGAGTAATAAATTTAACGGAGTGTGAAATTAGTTTCCGCAAAAGGAAACTTCGGTAGGTCTGCACTGGGCGCGCTGAAGACGTGATTTCATTTATTCAACCTGTTATCGAGTGTGGTACGCACACTATCACAGCGACCATGCAATCGCTCAAGTTGACGTTCAAGGGCAATAAGCACTCCAGACCATCAGATAGCTCGACTTTACCGCTCAGCAATTCTGACACGAGGTCGCCTCCGTCGCGATTTTCACTGACAAGGCGATGTACGCGTCTTTTAATGGGACTAATCTTGGTCTGCCTATTTCTGTTCTTCTCGCGCACCAAGGCGACCGTGCCGTCTTGGCTACATGAGCAGTCGCTTACGGAAGGGCACTCGTTACCGCCGTTGTACGAGGTCTATCACGACTATGAACGACACTTGCCGCAACACAATCTTTCATTGCCTTTCCCAGAGGGACGTGATGCGAAGTTCTTTTGGGCTGCCAATCATGTCACTAGTATGAATATCGGTTCTGCTTGCATTCAGACTATGACTGACACCTGCCAGGTTCGGGATGGGGAAATGCCATGCAGGAGCTTGTGATGAATGCGGCGCTGGCTCATGCAACTAAACGAGCGTACGTCCACGTTTCATGACCTTAATTCATCCTCAATACTGCCTGCTAGCTTCGTGTTCGATAATTTCACATGGGAACGAAATGCTGTCGATTACTCGACGTTTAATGGCAAACTCATACCTTCGCGCATACCCTTGTCGGCTATCATCAGTGGTACGTTACCAATGTACATTCTTCCCGCCCATGCCAAAGCCGTTCTCTTGTGCAGGCCCCATAATAGGGTCGCCGTTTCCGCCCAGGGATGCTGCCCCCCGTGCCGTCTCACAGGAGTACTTCAAGAAAGTCTGCCCTAATCCCACCATCATCGACAGCTGGGATTTGAACGAGCATCTTAGGCTGGACAATAACGTACCTGCTCTGCAAATATTTGAGAAGTGGGTGGAGAAATTGAATTCCATCGACGACCCATGCGTTGAGATAAAACAGGAATCATTCCAACTGTTCGAGATTTGGTAAGTTACCTGGTGCTCTCAACTCTCGCTATTCTCAAATTTCTATAGGCTATTTGGTTCGAAACGCATACTTTCAATCTGGCCTATCCTATCCAGGTCGCCTATCCTCACAGATTTTTCGTGGTCTCCGCTTATTCTTCAGGCGTACGCGGAGAACGCTCATTTGTTTGCGCCGTCCTCCTTCCGGTTTCTCCCCTCGTTCATGAGTCCTTCCGGTCAGCCACCAACTCCTACGACACTACACGACGTCCATCCTATTCTAAAATCAAAGGGAATGGACCCCGTAACCGGGTTACTGGCTCTTCACATTCGCCGAGGCGACTTCGCGAGTCATTGTTCACATCTTGCTAACTGGTCCTCAGATTGGAACGGGTTCAACAAATTCTCCGCCCTCCCTGATAAGTTCAGAGTCCCTACCGACGGCGGTTGGGGAGAGACCACGGAGGCGAACACGGACATGTACTTCAAAGCGTGTTTCCCGACTATTGAGCAGATCGTCGAGAAAGTCCAGAACGTGCTTGCCGATCAAAGGCGTCTATATGGATCCGCAAAGAAGTTGAAGAGCATATACATTATGACGAATGGAGACGTAGAGTGGCTGCAACAGCTTAAGGAGGCCCTCATGCATGTGAAGAAATGGGATGCTGTTGTCACCAGCAGGGATTTGACGTTGAGCTGGGAGGCAAAGCCTGTCGCACAGGCCGTGGACATGCTGATCGGTCAGCGTGCTCAGGTGCTAATAGGTAATGGGGTAAGTCGCGAGTTGCTTTCCATCATCAATTAGACTAACTGGTGTTGCAGTTTTCCAGCCTAACATCCAACATCGTGATGTTACGCATGGTGGGGAACCTTCCCCCCGACAATACTCGGTTCTGGTGATGATGGCTTCCCGTTTCTTGGAGTAACTTCGTGCAGCTCTGCTATTCTTATAAGTCACTGACGGCTTCTCCCAACCTTTGAGGTCACTTCGCGAACGTCCTGGAGTCGATACACATGGATTATCGCATCTCTTTGTTTGGCCACCCTACGCCGCTACCGACCCTTTTACTGCAGCACGTTCATTTTTGTATTATTGCTCAGTTATACCTCTTCTCATATACCCTCGATGATTTGTTTGCGGAAACGCTTTTGGGTTATCTCATCATTTCTAGGCTTGGGCTGTCAGGACAGATCAGTCATATTTCATAAGACTTATGGGCAGGCACATTTGAACTGTCATTCGACGATCAGGAGAAAAAGAGAGCCTTGGGGGAGGCACTGTCACTGCATCCCTTCGGATAAATCTCAGCTAGCAGACTATTGCAGTTTATGCCTGGAGACTTCCTGCGTGCCGGCAGCCGTTCTGTCCAGTTCTCTCAGGAGGCTGGTACATATTGGGCATGGTGTTTCTCAAGCACCTTTCTTGTTCATAGGTGCCGGAATGTTGTTTATGGTTATATATCGACAGTGTGTGCATACTGAGGACCAACCCAGTGAATCATGACTACCCGAATTCCCTTGATCTATGTACGTCTGGTAGTCTTCACGTTTGGCAGAGAATCCAACTGAAAATTCTAGGGCGCAGGTGCATTCGGTGCCAAGGGAACGCTCGCAGTTCGCATCCACGACTTATCGGAGTGCCAGAAATCGATAGATTGCTTCGTTGGCAAAGGGATACGTGTGATAGATACTGCGCGGATCTACGGCGATGGTACCTCGGAAGAGGTATGTTTATGTTCTTATCTGTTCATCATGGGGGCGTCGTCTAGAGATGGCAGTACCTTGGCCAGCTGGACATCAAGGGCGCCGTAATAGACACCAAGTCCGTCTGTCGCCTTTGTGTAGTTCTGGGATGGATGTTCACACTGGCGGTCTCACAGGGCTGCAGTTTATAACCCGGGCGATCATTCTCCCCAGAGACTCAGAGAGCAGCTGCAAGCATCTTTGACAGCCCTTACTCCGCATAAGATCCGCGTTTTTTTCCTTCATGTACCCGACCGGAGCGTACCTTATGATGAGATGCTCCGAGGTGTAAATGAACTGTATCAGGAAGGCCTTTTGTATGTGCCTCTAATTTTAAACGGTGTCCCTGGCTCAATTAACGGAACACACTGCCAGCGAAGAATTTGGCCTGAGTAATTTTTACAGCTGGGAGGCAAGTGGGCTGTGCTCATTAGTACTGAACTTGTCTAATCTAGTTCTGGAACAGGTGGCGGAGATGGTGACGATTGCCAAGAGCAATGGGTGGATCAAACCAACGGTCTACGAAGGGCTTTACAATGCCTGGAGAGGAACGTCGAGGCTGAGTCAGTTGATATTCCAAGATCTTACGTGTCTCTCGAACTCACACTTTCTTTTAAGATTGTTCCCTTGTCTACGGAAATTTGGGATTCGATTCCACGGGTATAGTCCTCTTGCGTACGCTGAGCTACCCTGATAATTTAAGTTCCTCTGACACTGTCTCTTGTTAGCCGCGGCTTGCTTGCAGGTACAAATTGCATCTCCTACGCCAGGCAGCCGTTGGGATATAGAAAGTTCTTCATGGCTGCAGGATTGGAGCTAAGTACCAAGATTGGGAGATCGCCTTTCAGTCATTGCGAGAGTCATTGGTAGGCACTACATATATCCGTATTTCATCACTGATTTATGGCCGTACAGGCCAAGCACAACATATCCGGAGGCGAAGCGGCACTTCGTTGGCTTCAGCACCATAGCATGCTAGAGCCCCATGATGCGATAATCGTTGGTGCTAGTAGTGTGTCTCAACTCGAACAAAACATTAGAGATTGGTGGTAGACCGATTTCCTGATCTTATTACCAATAGATGACCTCTCCGTTCATGTAGCGAAAGAGGTCCTTTGCCTGAGGAAGTAATCAGTTTACTTGACGGAACTTGGACCAACTTTAAAGGCAGGGCACCTCCGTATTATAAATAGAAGGCAGTCGTAGTAATTGTTACAGTGAGTGATAGCAAATACCTTAACTATCCCAGATGTGGTCATGATGAATTACTATCAGATTATATGAAGATAGCAACACAAGAACCGTC